>SJYA01002108.1:598638-638014 GCA_006410615.1 Neotragus moschatus | reverse complement strand
GGGAGAGGGAAGAGGAGAGACTGTCTCTTTGATGCTGCACAATGTTATTTGGCCAAGATGCCTTTTACTCTTTGCTTTGTGTGTCCAGTGACATTTTGTACTGGAAAAGTGATTAAACTATCATTAGGGCAGAGAAAAATGTGGCCATCACTTTCTATGTGAGATACAGGAGCACTTTATTTCCTTTCAAGAAAGAGTCTTCATTTACCATTTACACACACACAGTTGAGAATAAGACATAATAAATGGAATCCTCATCTAACCTCTTGAGTGGCTGCAGATGTAGACAGTGCCTAGTACCTGCTCTACAGATGTTTAAAGCTAAGGTGGGGTCATCCCCTGGTGTAGGTGAGTTAAGGTTTAGAAATCTTCTCTTTGGCCTCAGTGCTCTGTGTGTGAGCATGTGCACTTGGGAGCGAGTGGGTGCAAGCGTGTCTTCTCAGAGAGAATGTGAATACTTTTTTTTTTTTTTTTTGAGACAACATTCATTCAAAATCCAAGGAGTGAGGAGTGTGTATTTATATGAAAGACAGTTTTGGTAAGTGAGGTGCAGAGGGTTTGCAACTTGATTGTATTCACACACAGGCTATTTTATAAGGATGAATATGAGGCTGCTGCTGCTGCTGCTAAGTCGCTTCAGTCGTGTCCAACTCTGTGTGACCCCATAGACGGCAGCCCACCAGGCTCCCCCGTCCCCGGGATTCTCCAGGCAAGAACACTGGAGTGGGTTGCCATTTCCTTCTCCAGTGCATGAAAGTGAAAAGTGAAAGTGAAGTCACTCAGTCATGTCCGACTCTTTGCGACTCCATGGACTGCAGCCCACCAGGCTCCTTTGTCCATGGGATTTTCCAGGCAAGAGTACTGGAGTGGGGTGCCATCACCTTCTCCGGAATATGAGGCTACTAGTAAAAATAAACTGCATTTTGTTGAGCAGAGACTATAAGTCAGGAATCATGCTAAATGTTTTACACACTTAGTTTTCTGTGATTGTGGTTTTCAATCTGTCTACCCTCTGAGGGATAAGGATCAGAGGCTTACTGAAAAGAGAGAGAAAGAGAAAATTGCTCGTCTCACAGAGCACATTGTCTAGGGAGTGGGACAATATTTGTAAAGCTAAATATTCCCAATAATTAAATAAATGTATAATTACAAGCTTCAAAAATGATATAAAATATTAAAAGACATAATACACTTAATGTGTTTAGCCTAGTGCTGAATTTTTAATATTTTCTAAATATATTCATGCTCAACAAGTGGTGGTGATAGTCACAACAGTGTGATCGTCAAGATAAGAGACTCATAGGCCCAAGTTTTCTGGAGGCTCAGATTACTTTCATATCTCTCTCTCGTGCATGGTTTATTTCCAGTAAAAATAAGAACCCTGATCAGGTTTTAAACTGTTGGTGAGTTAATACTAAACTACATAATCTTAACTACACAATTCGTCTTTCTTAATGTTTCTGCAAGAGCTCATGAACCAAGAAAGATGACAGTCTTTGTGGAAGAGGACATCTGTGTAAAATCACCAAACCTGCTTTTTCATTCTGAGCTGAGGAACCAGTATAGGACGGGAGCACAGAGGAGCGGGGTGATGTCAACCGTGTCTCTGAAATTTTCTTGCCATTTGTGCATAATGGAACCTCCTGGGCTCCCAGCAGAGGCCCTCAGCAGCCACATGGAATACAGATGCTACTGAGCTCCCTGGGATCTGATAAACTGTGTAATCAGGGGGCATTGAAAAAGAGCAGTGGCATGCCTAGATTTCAACTAATCAAACTGATCATGTGGACCACAGCCTTGTCTAACTCAGTGAAACAATGAGTCATGCCATGTAGGGACACCCAAGACAGACAGGTCATGCTGGAGACTTCTGACCAAACGTGGTCCACTGGAGAAGGGAATGACAAACCACTTCAGTGTTCTTGCCTTGAGAACCCCATGAACAGCATGAAAAGGCAAAAAGATAGGACCTGAAAGATGAACTCCCCAGGTCAGTAGGTGCCCAATATGCTACTGGAGATCAGTGGAGAAATAACTCCAGAAAGAATGAAGAGATGGAGCCAAAGCAAAAACAACACCCAATTGTGAATGGGACTGGTGACGGAACCAGGGTTCGATGCTGTAAAGAGCAATATTGCATAGAAACCTGGAATGTCAGGTCCATGAATCAAGGCAAATTGGAAGTGGTCAAACAAGAGATGGCAAGAGTGAATGTTGACATTCTAGGAATCAGTGAACTAAGATGCACTGGGATGGGTGAATTTAACTCAGATGACCATTATATCCACTACTGCGGGCAGGAATCACTCAGAAGAAATGGAGTAGCCATCATGGTCAACAAAAGAGTCCGAAATGCAGTACTTGGATGCCATCTCAAAAATGACAGAATGATCTCAGTTCGTTTCCGAGGCAAGCCATTCAATATCACAGTAATCCAAGTCTATGCCCCAACCAGGAATGCTAAAGAAGCTGATGTTGAATGGTTCTATGAAGACCTGCAAGACCTTCTAGAACTAACTCCCAAAAAAGATGTTCTTTTCGTTATAGGGGACTGGAACGCAAAAGTAGGAATTCAAGAGATACCTGGAGTAACAGAGAAATTTGGCCTTGGAGTACAAAATGAAGCAGAGCCAAGGTTAACAGAGTTTTGCCAAGAGAATATACTGGTCATAGCAGACACCCTCCTCCAACAACACAAGAGAATACTCTACACATGGACATCACCAATGGTCAATACCGAAATCAGATTGATTATAATCTTTGCAGCCAAAGATGGAGAAGCTCTATACAGTCAGCGAAATTGTGACCAGGAGCTGACTGGCTCAGATCGTGATCTCCTTACTGCAAAATTCAGACTTAAATTGAAGAATGTAGGGAAAAGCACAAGACCATTCAGGTAGGACTTAAATCAAATCCCTTATCATTATACAGTTCAAATGACAAAACGATTCAATGGATTAGAACTGATAGAGTGCCTGACGAACTATGGACAGAGCTTCATGACATTGTCCAGGAGGCAGTGATCAAGACCATCCTCGAGAAAAATCCTCGAGAAAAAGAATGCAAAAAGGCAAAAGGGTTGGCTGAGGAGGCCTTACAAATAGCTGAGAAAAGAAGAGAAGTGATAGGCAAAGGAGTAAAGATATACACATTTGAATGCAAAGTTCCAAAGAACAGCAGGGAGTGGTGAGAATGCCTTCTTCAGTGATCAGTGCAAAGAAATAGAGGAAAACAATGGAATGGGAAAGACTTGAGATATCTTCAAGAAAATTAGTGATACCAAGGGAACATTTCAAGCAAAGGTGGGTACAATAAAGGACAAAAATGGTATTTTAAGATATTAAGCAAAAGATATTAAGAAGAGGTGGCAAGAATACACAGAAGAACTATACAAAAAAGATCTTAATGACACAGATAAACACAATGGTGTGATAACTCACCTAGAGCCGGACATCTTTGAATGAGAAGTGAAGTGGGCCTTAGAAAGCATCACTACAAACAAAGCTAGTGGAGGTGATGGAAGTCCAGTTGAGCTATTTCAAATCATAAAAGATGATGCTGTTAAGGTGCCGCACTCAATATACCAGCAAATTTGGAAAACTCAGCAGTGGCCACAGGACTGGAAAAGGTCAGTTTTCATTCCAACCCCAAAGAAAAGCAATGCCAAAGAATGCTCAAACGACTGCACAATTGCACTTATCTCACATGATAGCAAAGAAATGCTCAAAATTCTCCAAGTCAGGCTTCAACAGTGTGTGAACTGTGAACTTCCAGGTGTCCAAGCTGGATTTAGAAAAGGCAGGGGAACCAAAGATCAAATTGTCAGCATCCGTTGGATCATTGAAAAAGCAAAAGAGTTCCAGCAAAACATCTGTTTCTGCTTTATTGGCTGTGCTAAAGCTTTTGTGTGGATCACAACAAACTGGAAAATCAAGAGATGGGAATACCAGACCACCTTACTTGCCTCCTGAGAAATGCGTATGCAGGTCAAGAAGCAACAGTTAGAACTGAACATGGAACAGACTGGTTCCAAATCGGGAAAGGAGTATGTCAAGGCTATATATTGTCACCCTGTTTATTTAACTTATATGCAGAGTATATCATGTGAAATGTCAGGCTGGATAAAGAACAAGCTGGAATCAAGACTGCTGGGAGAAATGGCAATAACCTCAGATACGCAGATGACACCAGCCTTATGGCAGAAAATGAACTGATGAGCCTTTTGATGAAAGTGAAAGAAGAGAGTGAACAAGTTGGCTTAAAACTCAACATTCAAAAACTAAGACCATAGTATCTGGTCACATCACTTCATGGCAAGTATATGGGGAAACAATGGAAACAGTGAGAGACTATTTTCTTGGGCTCCAAAATCACTGCAGACGGTGACTTCAGCCATGAAATTAAAAGACACTTGCTTCTTGGAAGAAAAGCTATGACCAATCTAGACAGCATATTAAAAAGGAGAGATATTACTTTGTCAACAAAGGTCCATCTAGTCAAAGCTATAGTTTTTCCATAAGTCATGTATGGACCACAAAGAAAGCTGAGTGCCAAAGAATTGATGCTTTTGAACTGTGGCGCTGGAGAAGACTCTTGAGAGTCCCTTGGACTGCATGGAGATTCAACCTAAAGGAAATCAATCCTGAATATTCATTGCAAGGACTGATGTTGAAGCTGAAACTCCAGTACTTTGGCCACCTGATGTGAAGAGCTGACTCATTTGAAAAGACCCAGATGCTGGGAAAGATTGAAAGTGGGAGGAGAAGGGGACAACAGAGGATGAGATGGTTGGATGGCATCACCGATAAGATGGACATGAATTTGAGCAGGCTTTAGGAATTCGTGATGGACAGGGAAGCCTGGCATGCTGCAGTCCATGGGGTTGCAAAGAGTCAGACATGACTGAGTGAATGAACTCTTTTTTCTTTTTTTTTTCATTTCCACTGGTGTACCATTCTTCAACTGCCTAGTGAATCAGTAAACATTGATGTCTATAATATGTTTGTGAAATGAGTAAATTAATAACCCTCCTATAAGGTAGACATGCTTTGTTCACTTTTTGCATGAAAAAATTAATGCTGTAAACTTTCCCCCCAAAATATTTGAACTAACAGTTCTTTTTAACTTTTTTCTATTCTGAATGCCCACACACTAGATGAAATTGATGCTGGCAATACTGTTTAGTGCACATATCTTTGCTTTCTTACTATGGGACTTAGGAAGATACAGATTTCCAGACAGTCTCAGGCTCTTAACCGTTTATCCTCTAGTTCATGAGGAATCTCAAACCACAGAAATAAGCAGTTATGACAGCACTGTTGTTTTCCTTATGTCACTAAGTTCTGTCTGACTCTTTGCGACCCCTGTGTCCTTCGCTATCTCCCAGAGCTTGCTCAAACTCATGTCTGTTGCGTCAGTGTTGCCATCCAAGCATCTTGTCCTCGGCCACCCCTTTCTCCTCATGCCCTCAATTTTTCCCAGCATCAGGCTCTTTTCAAATGAGTCAGCTCTTCACATCAGGTGGCCAAAGTATTGGAGTTTCAGCTTCAGCATCAATGAAGTCCTTCCAATGAATATTCAGGGCTTTGCCTTTAGGATGGCCGGGTTGGATTGGTTGGATCTCCTTGAAGTCCAAGGGGCTCTTAAGAGTCTTCTCCAGCAACACAGTTCAAAAGTATCAGTTCTTCAGCACTCAGCTTTCTTTATGGTCCAACTCTTACATCCATATGTGACTACTGGAAAAGCCATAGTTTTCATTATACTGAGGGACATTAGTTTTGATTCATTTCACCAAAGTTTAATTCCTGAGAGATAAATTAAATTGAAGAGATGGTCAACTGAACAATCTTCTATATTGATTATTGTTATCAGCTAGGTTTTACTATGACAAAGAACCACAAAACCTCAGGAATATCAAAGAATAAGTACTCATTTCTTGCTCATATGCCTATGTGTCTTGTTGTTGGCACTGTTTTTAGGGTGAATGTTTAATTCAGGCATAGTTTAGGGATAGGTATAGGTTTGTTCTGCTTTTGATCATTCTGAGCCTAGGCTCAAGGAGTAGTGACCACCCTATGGAGGATAGGGGGTGGATTGCTTCTCATAAAGGATAACTGGAGCCCCAAAATTATACATGCTACTCCACAAGCTTGTGGCATGTCTGCTCATGTTCCATTGGCCAAAGAATGTCCCATAGCCACGCCCAAGATCACTTGGTTGATGGATGCGACAGGGAAGTGTACTCCTGTTATAAAGATGATGGCAGGAAAAGGGGAGAGAGGGAGAGACAGACAGGAAATTGCTTACCGACTGAAGAGGATTATATTTACCCTAGCTATATCATATATAAAGAATCTTCATTCCTTTTATTCAATGATTAGGCTGCAAACTGAGTAAGACATGAATACAAATCACTCTTCCATCTTCATTAAATCTAAAGTTGACTTCTCTAGAGCTTAATCATGCCTCTGCCCTCTCTAGTATTTTTTTAGGACACTTACTTCTATCTTACTGAATAGTCCTCAGGTTCACCTGAAAAACAACTTCTCATATGTTTAGCAGATACAGTCAGGACAACCATGACGGTACAGTGGAGATGGCACGGCCCTGTCTTCAAAGGATTAGCCTAGAAAGAAAATCACTAAGTCAGGGTAGGTGGTAAATGTTGTCACTTCAGGACACGTGGCATCAGCATAACCTTAGGCAAGTTACTTAGATTCCTCCCACATAAGATGGGATTGATAAGATCATCCGTTATGTAGACCTGCAGGAATTACATGAGTGAAAGTTTAAAGTACTTCATAAAGGGTACAGTGACAGCTCTGCATTTATAAGGGATCCATAATCTTAATTTGTGATTATTACTATTTTTAAGCAAGTATGACTTTTAGTCTACACACTCTCATGTACAAGAGATACAAAGTTCTGTCTTTCTGTTTTTTACTTAAAAGTATAAGACAATAGCAGAGAAGGCAATGGCACCCCACTCCAGTATTCTTGCCTGGAAAATCCCATGGATGGAGGAGCCTGGTGGGCTACAGTCCATATGGTCACTAAAAGTCAGACACAACTGAGTGACTTCCCTTTCACTTTTCACGTTCATGCATTGGAGAAGGAAATGGCAACCCACTCCAGTGTTCTTGCCTGGAGAATCCCAGGGACGGAGGAGCCTGGTGGGCTGCCGTCTGTGGGGTCGCACAGAGTCGGACAGGACTGAAGCGACTTAGCAGCAGCAGCAGCATAAGACAATAGAACTGTATTTTCTTTGGCTGAGTTGAGGTTGACTGTTTATGACCCTCCTTCAGGACTGTGGCATGGCCTCAAACCTTAATTGCTATCAAGTAGCTGGAGCAGGTCTGGCAGGCCTGCCATCGGGTCACCGGTCCCTGGTGGCGCGTCTGTCACTGAGACAGGCACCCCTCCCTTTAGGTGACTGTCTGTCTACTCTCTGCAATGTCTATGTCACTCTCGAGTGTACGGAACTCTTCTCAAAGCTGCCTATTTTCCCACCACCTAAGCTTCCCGAGTGGCCACTTTCTCTCTGGGGGTCCCAGTGCCGCCCCCTCACCCCCATGACCTCCATCATCACACCATCCCCAACCAGTGACTGCTTTTCTCTTCTCTCCCTTCCTTGGGTCAGCGGGTATAATTTCTTTCTCCCCAACTCTATCTAAAGCATCTTATCTGCCTCTTAAATCCTCTCCCTCTTCTGATTCTTGGTGTTTAAAATAAAAAGTGCGAGATTTCTGCTTTTAGCACTGTAGCCTCCCTTGACTGAGGAAAATGTCTAAGTCGTAATCTCTGCTGGAATACAGGTTAAGACAAGAGAAGTTCATTAAGCGTGAAACAAGCAAACATGAGTTGCCAATTCAAAATATTATGTGACGAGTACTCCCTTCATGGTCCAGGGGTTAAGACATAGCCTCCCAATGCAGGTGGCACAGGTTTGATCCCTGATGAGGGAGCAAAGATCCCACATGTCTTGCAGCCAAAATAATGGGATGTAAACAACAAAAGTAATATTGCAACAAACTCAATAAAGACTTTAAAAATGGTCCACATCAAAATATTATGCCGCTGGCATTATCTCATCCTCATCATCATGCTTATAATTATTATTATTGACATAATCAATGGATTTCTGAGTCCCCACTAGCATTTTTTTCTCAGAATCCTCAGTCCAAAACAAATACTTCATAAATGTTGTCAGTTTTTTATTAAAAAAAAAAAGTGCACATTTTGGGAACTCAGATACAGGTTCACTATCCTTAGGTAAATATCCTTGGGTATCTAAACTATGCCTGAGTTTCTTCATCTTTAAAATGTGAATGGGAAGGATCAGGTTCCAATTGTGTGATGAAGAGGAAAGATCATTTATTGAAAACACCTGCTGCAATTCTAGCAATTGTTCCGTAAAGGCTGCGTAGATGGTGTCGGAGAGAAAAGGATTCTGCCCGCATTTGCCCGCAGGCCTCCAATTTCCAAGAGCTCCCTCTGCAGGGAGGTTCAGGCTCAGGAAGCCAGAGTGCCTTGTGGATCTGGGTTATTCTGTGCACAGTCTCCTGATGCATCTACAGTCAACGCCCCTGGCCTTATTGCCTTATTTAACATAATCTGCCTCTTGCAGAGAAGCCTAGAAAGTAACTGCCAGAGGCTCCAGGATCAGGAATTAATTATAAGAATTGCAAAACCCAGGAAACTGGCTGGCAGGAGGTGCCCCGTAAAATGGCGATTTGTCGGTCACTGTTGGAGGAATGAAGACAGTAAGCCCCATGGCCACTTCCCTTTCCTTTAACTTGGAGCACTTGGCTTTCGGTTCTGAGGCCATCGGGTTCAATTAAGCCTCTGCATAACAAGTTGTCAGTCACCATCAAGGCACCTCCTGGATACATGTCAGAGAAGCCTCCTCCTTGTCACTTTAATCTCGTTCTAGAAACCTGTGAGCAGGATTTCAAGGAGTTGAGCTGGTGCACATCGTGTAACACTGTTTTCCTCCCTTTCTCTTCTGACTTTTTCCAGAGGCTTCAGCCATCGCAGGTCAGGCTTGCAGAGAGTTGAGGGGTGCCAGGCTTATGAGTCCTCTGGGAGTGCCCATCTTCGTGAGCTTTGACAAGGACATCCTTCGGGGACACCATAGCAGCAGCTTGATCAGAGTAAGCAGCCCCGGGCCATGGCTTTTCTGAGGGTTCACATTAACCTAGCAAAGATGGAGAGGTGGGCACTAATCCCAAAGAACAGAGCGAAGCACTGAAAAGTACTGCCTGGGTGGTAGGCTGAGCGAAGAGGTTGGCTCCACTCTTCTCATCTTTGAAAGCAGCTGCATTTAATTTTTTTTCTTTATCAGACACACCTGACAGCTGACATCTGTCTACGTGGCATGCATTTGCAATTTGCCAAATTACCTCTAACATCACCCCTTTCCCCGCCACTCAAGAAAATATATTTGAATGCAAATGAGAGAGAAAACGGTTATGTGGATGACCTTGAAACTGCTTCTTTTAAAAAATGCATGGTTATAACTGTGTTTGTAGCTCTAAGTTTGTCTTACATCATGGAAACAAGTAGCTAAAGGTCTGCTTTTCTAAAAAGAAAGTGAAATAAAATAAAAAATGAATGGTTATATGTATATGTGTGGCTGAGTCCCTTTGCTGCTCACCTGAAACTCTCACAACATTGTTAACTGGTTCTACCCCTCTACAAAATAAAAAGTTTTAGAAAAAATGCATGCCATTCACAAGCTTTAATACTCAATTATCAGTAACAAATTATTTGGACACACCTTATAGTAGGAAATGGCAACCCAGTCCAGTATTCTTGCCTGGTGAATTCTATGGACAGAGGAGCTTGGCGGGCTACAGTCCTTGGGGCTGCAAAAGAGTCGGACACAAACGAGTGACTAACACAGTAGATTAAGGGACATGATTGTTATCAAGAGGCTGTGGCTAAAAATTCTGAGGTTTTTTATTTTTCAAGATACAAAAGCAGATTTCTTCTCCTTTCCATCCATCCAGTACACCACTACAGAGTGAGGAGCAAGCAGTAAGAATCACTCGAGGGCCACTCCTGTGTGCTCCGTTACCAGGCGCCATCAGAACTCCAGTACAGACAGAGCTGTTTTTCTAAGGACCTGGGCTCAAAAGACCAAGTTTTGCATCCCTCTTTGCATCTGTGACCTTGGAAAAATTTCTGAACTTCAATAACTTAGGACTTTCAATTTCTTCATCTGTAAAGGAAAGAGATATATGTAGCTCAAAGCTGGTATGGGAATTGAATAATAATTGCTGTGTGTCAGGCAATCGATTAAGAGCTCTACACAGATTCTTTTACTCTTCAACATATGTTTGGTCCGGCTTCCCTTGTGGCTGAGCAGTAAGGAATTTACTAATGTAGGAGACTTGGTTCGATCCCTGGGCCAGGAGGATCCCCGGGAGGAAGAAATGGGAACCTTCTCTAGTATTCTTGCCTAGGAAATCTCATGGACAGAGGAGTCTAGGGGGCTACAGTCCATGGGGCTGCGAAAGAGTTGTGTATGATTTAACGACTAAACAGCAACAACATATGTTTGGTCCTTTATACAGATGAGGAAATTGAAGCTTAGAGATTATGTAATAGTGTGTCTGTCTAAGCCTGGATTCAAACCCACGCAGTCTGACTCGAGAGTATTTATTCTGCTATATTGTCACCATCAGTTTAAATATATAATTGTTGGTTATTCCCTAAAACTGAACAGGAACTTGTATGTGTAATGGAGAGCAGATTTCAAGAAATAATTGAGCAAGAAGAATAGAGATATTTCCTATCAAATGACATGTAAATTGCACATAAATGGTTTTTGCTTTTTAGGTACTAAATAAGGAATTGTAAATTTTTCGTGGTGGAAGAAACTTTAGAGACTTCTTATTCCAGCAATTTATAATCAGCACATCAGTCAGGTCCATTTTTAGATTTTAGCTCTCCACGGATGCTGCACTTTTAGACTTTTCCCTTCCAAAATTAGATTTGTCAAGTGGAAATCACTTCTCAAATTAAAAAAATGTAGGTATCTATACACCCACGTGACACTCATACGCACATACATGATGCTTGAGTTACAACTAAGTATATAGCAATGTCATCCAAGTTGATCAATAGGAGACCAGGGTTTTTTAACTTCTCTCTCTATTCAAGCCTCTATTTAATGGATTATTTCAGAAAGGATTTGCCTGATTTGTAGGCTAGGTTTGGTTCTCTTGTATTTTTCTTTTTTTTAACAATCGATACTCACAATTGTTTAGCTTCTTGGCCTGTGTTCAGTGCTAGACTGTATAGACTCCTTGAGAGTGTGGCTAGGTAAAGTTGTTCCCAAGGCATCCATATAATCTAATGATTTTTGCATAATCCAGTGACGTACATGTGATCTAGTGGAACTTCCTTCCTGTGACGTCTGTCTGTGTCCTTCTTGGAACGTCTGTCTGTCCTTTCTTCACACTTCATTTAAAAATATAATAGCTGTGAGTTCTCCAGGAACAAGATGGAATAAAGGCATCATTGTACTCTCCATGCTTTGATGAATAGAGTGTTCTCATTACTAAACATTTATTTCCTCCTAGTTTTCTAAACTTGGATTTATTTAAGACTAGTTCAAATAACATGTATTTTCTGATTTTTCTAGGTGAAATTAGTTGGAATGTCTTCCTGATCTCTACAGCTATTTGGTGTCTCTTTCAGCACTAATCCTAAGGGCTGGAGAAGCCAACATGCTTTTCGGATTATTGCAAACAGGGAGAATTGACCACCTTTTTTGCTTTGCATCTAATCTGCTTTTCCAGTTCATCAGCAACTCTTTGAGGGGCAAATGGGAGACGTCCTGTAGACTTTGAGTTATAGCTACTGGCAGGAGGAGCTGGAAGTCTTTGTTCAAATCTTTCCTGTCTATAACCTCAACTGAAAGTGTAGACATATATGTCATAACACATAGCCTTAGGACCTTAGGCATTTTGAAAATGTTAGTCACTCGGTTTGTGATCCTATGGACTTTAGCCCATCACGTTCCTCTGTCCATGGAATTCTGGAGTGGGTAGCCATTCCCTTCTCCATGAGATCTTCCTGACACAGGAATTGAACCTGGGTCTCCTGCATTACAGGCAGATTCTTTACCATCTGAACTACCAGGGAAGCATTTCGAGGTGACTCCAATTCACAGCTTCCATTGACTTTTCTGAAAAGCTTACGTGGAAAAACTTTCAGGGAAGGAGGAGAGAACTAGGAAAGCAGTATATATACTTCAGGCTATAGAATGATTTATACTTTCTCTAAGAACTGACTTCTTTGATGGCAGAGTCAGAAGAAAATGCATATAAGGAGAGGGATAGTGTACCCATTTGTCAGGAACTATAGTATACATCACGAATTAAGTCCTCACTCTGTCATAGATATTCTGATCAGTATTCCAGGATGTCACATTTTAGGGAGGCAGGAATTTTTCCCTCTTGAAGAGATGAGAAAACATCAAACAACAAGAAGAATGGCAGTAACAGCTCACATTTATTTAGCATTTTATTGAAACTCTTTCCTAACTGGATCTCATGTGCTGACTTTTTACGTGCTAACTGATTCACTCCGCGTGGTAGCTGGTAAGATAGTTATCCTCCTTATCTGCATTTTGTGCATGAGGAATCCACAAGGTTGAACAATTTATCTGTGGTCACACAGTTGGTATGAGGCAGAGCTGGGAATTTGAATTTGAGTTCAACTCTCGAATCCACACTTGGGAAACCAAGGCTTAAAGTGCCTGTGAAAAATGCACAAAATCACCTCTTTTGGTGTAGAATTCTGTATCTGGAATCCAGCTACATTTAGTGATTGTCTTAAAGTTCTGTCATTAATGTCATTTGCTTTTCTGCTTACCATTCTAGATACTATCATTTTCTGCTTGCCGTGCTAAATAGTATTTGAAGTGTGTGGTCAGAGATAAAAATAAAATAGCTTAAATTTGTATTAGTCAAGAGGAAAATTGGCCTGAATTGCCTGATAATAGCCTTTAGTTAACATTTTGCTTAGAACCATCTAGGACTTTCATAATGCATCCCCTCTTGTCCCTTTGATCAAAGGCAATAGTCAGGAACTAGCTCAAAGACGGCTGCCTCATCTTTCTTGGAGTTTGGTGTCAGCCAACCTGAAGCATCCTCTTCTTCTCTGTCCAGTGAAACTGCCTTGGGTTAAAGTTGACTTTTCGTGCTGCCCATTCTCACTGCCCACTGTTCCCAAGTCCCTTATAATGGAATAAGTCCACTAGATTAACAAGAGAGAGCTTCAGGGCCCCTGGCATTTCATCAGAAAAGAAGAGTTCCTCAGAGGGTTTTTTTTTTTTCAACTCTATTTCCCTGAGACAAAAACAAACAGGAAGTGCTAACCTAAAAGATGCTTGATCAGCACTTTCACTTTAAGCCCCATGCACAGGCAGACAAATCCAGTTCATCTTAGTCTCGTTGAGTGACGTCAAGCTACCTTTCAGAGACTTTTCCAAACTTAATTATATGTCATCAAATGATGCCACCTTCCTGAAAATTCTGGCTGGAAGACAGGCAAACTTGTGGTCAACATTTGTACTGGGACCAATCAAATTTCATTGTAGATGTTCCTTGCCACCATTCTATAAGAGGAAAATGCTTCAGTATTCTGAAGGTAAAAGATAGTTCAGAGTGTGCCATATTTCTTACAGTGCTGATCTGATTTCATTCTGATTCTGTGTGTGTTTACCCAAGGTTAAAATAGTGCTAAATTAATTGAATCCAGCTGAGACACCTGCCATCCCAATGACCTGGAGTCCTATAAATCAAACCCAACGTGATTAATCAATTAAATATTAGTAAAGATGCTTTGGAGTAGGTGAGGTTTTGTATTTTGCTTTAGCTTTCAAGGACATTAGGTAGCCTACATCAGGTTCTAATTGAAATGTTATTCAGTTGATCATACAGGTAATACAGGTTAATTATCAGATGGTAGCTGAATAATTACCTAGCAATTGGCATCTTAGATTAGTATTGTAATTATTTTGGCCCTCTTCACGAAAACACAGATTGTCCTCGCTAATTAATCATGGATGCACTGAGTATTATTGAGAGAAGAGCTGTTAATGACAGAAAATAAATGGTAATCATAGCCCTGATATCAAAAGAAATAAAAGAAGGTTCACATAACACCCCCAAAATTTGGTGAGGGCTTTGTACTTGATATATCACGTGTTGTTCTATTCTACACAGCATGTTGGAAAGTACTGAGAGCACAGAGGGCCTGAAGTTGCTTATTGAAATTTCAGGGGTTCCTGTAGGGAAAAGGGGGGGAGGGGGAGACAAAGAGAAGCAGAAAAGAGGAAACGAAGAACAAAGGGGAGAGAACAAGAGTAGGGGAAAAGACAGATGATAAGTACCAATAAATAGCAGGAAAACTAGGAGGCAATGGTTGAGAGGATGAAAGGCCAGGCAGCTAAAAATGAATGAAAACTTAGAGTCATTGTGGTTAACTGAATATGCGCCTCTCTGAAAAGGTAGTTACATCCTAGTCTCTGGAACCAGTACTTTCTTTGGCTAACAAAGGACTTTGCAGAACTGACTATGAGGTGGGGAGAGAATGTTAGAGTCTCAGGTGGGCCCTAAATGCAAGCATATACAACCTTATAGAGTCATGGCATCTGGTCCCATCACTTCATGGCAAATAGAAGGGAAAAAAGCGGAAGCAGTGGCAGATTTCATTTTCTTGGGCTCCAAAATCACTGCAGATGGTGACTGCAGCCATGAAATTAAAAGGTGATTGCTATGACAAACCTAGACGGCGTATTAAAAAGCAGAGACACATTAAAAAGAGACATACTAAAAACTCTGCATAGTCAAAAGTTATTGTTTTCCAGTAACCATGTGTGGATGTGAGATTTGGACCAGAAAGAAGGCTGAGCACCAAAGAATTGATGCTTTCAAATTGAGGTGTTGGAGAAGACTCTTGAGAGTCCCTTGGCCTGCAAGGAGATCCAACCTGTCAATCCTAAAGGGAATCAACTCTAAATATTCATTGGAAGGGTTCTTGCTGAAGCTAAAGCTCCAACACTTTGGTTGCCTGATGTGAAGAACCGAATCATTGGAAAAGACCTTGATGCTAGGGAAAATTGAAAGCAAAAGGAAAAGAGGGTGGAAGAGGACGAGATGATTGGATAGCACCACTGACTCAGTGCACATGGATATGAGCAAAATCTGGGAGATCACAGAGGAAGGGAAGCCTGGTGTGCTACAGTCCACGGAGTCATAAAGAATTGGACACAACTTAGCAACTGAACAACAGCAAGGGCAAGAGGGAGATTTGATACAAAGCAAAGAGCAGAAAGCATGTGGCCATGGAGGCTGGGACTAGTATGATGTGGCAACCAGACAAGGAGGGCTGGCAGCCACCAGAAGTTCAAAGAGACAAAGAACAGGGACTTCCCTGGTGGTCTAGTGGTTAAGACTTCACTTTCCAATGCAGGTGGTGCAAGTTTGATCCTGGTTTGGGGCATTAAGCTCCCCGATCACTAGCAGGCAAAAAACAAAACAAAACAAACAAACAAACACAAAAAACAGAGGCAAAGTTGTAACAAATTAAATAAAGACTTTAAACAAAAAGACAAAGAGTAAAACTGACTTTAAAAGCTCAGATTTAAGCATAACTCTGCCTATACCTTGATTCTGATTCAGTGATACTGAGGTTGGTTGTCTGGCCTACAGAACTCTTAACAGAAGACATTTGTGGGGTTGTAAGCCATCAGGTTGTGGTAATCTGTTACAACAGACACTTACAAGACACAAGACACTTACACAGTCACTGAGCTGTTTTAGGCATTGCTTCTCAGTCCCCAGTGCTGCTCTGAACACTCAGAACAAGAAGAGGTGCCCAAGAGGAGGAAAAACACAAACAAGCTTAATCAAATAAGTAAAAGAAGATTATTTCAGATGGTGATAGGCTTTCCAAAACACACCAACAGTGAAATCAGAGAGAACGAGACAGAAATGAAGGGGTAAAGTAAGGTGAGATGAAGGAAGGGGTCAGGCAGAATATTCGAGCCGGTCTTGCAAGAAGAGCGGAGTCTAACTTCTTTGAAATCATCATCATTTTTCATTCTCAAAACAATCTTTGAAGATAATAAGAGTTACCCATATTTTACAGAAGCTTAGAGGGCTAAAGTATCTGGCCCCAGGTTACCATGGTAGGAGTGGTAGAAATGAGATCATACCTTGGGTTGGTCTATGCTAAACTTTCTCCTTGTCATGGATTAAAATGTCACCACAAGTTTTCCAACTGTCTCAAGTGAAGGTATTAGATTTTCTATTTAGACCTATATAATTTGACACTTCATGTTTACTTAGGTCGTCGCATATCAAGTTCTAAATGGCATCAAGATTAGCCATTTAGACAGGATTCTCCGTGGTTTTAAGAGCAAAGTTGGCTTCCTCCCTGGGAAAATGAGAATCCACCTATTACGACCCCAAACACTCATCCTCTTTCCCTTCAGTTTGACTCAGCTCTCCCTGCAAAAGCTTCCTGACACTTAAGTGAAAATATATGCAGATGAATGTGACAGGCAGGTTAAGGCCCTGGAGTGAGCAGGGAAAAATAAGTTCTACCGCTGAAGGCCTGAAGAATCCTAATTTGATAGGGCCTTTGGCTTGATTAGGCCAGGCAAGAGAGAGGTATTCTGTTCTGTTGTGTCAGTTTGCAGACTCCAGGGAATGGCTGACTGTGAGGCAAGGGCCTGTCTGACTTGAAACCAGCAGACAAGAGCCCACACACAGCACTCACACCATGATTATTAATGGTGGGGCTCGTCTGGCTTACAGAGACTCCAGGGGCAAAGCCCACAAGCTTGTCAATGCTCGTCAGCATCACTGTGACAACTGGACACTCCAGAAGGAGCTGTGGGAAGAGGAGCAGCGGATAATGAGGCCACCTGGAGCAGTCCTATGCTTTGAGCAGCTGAGGAGTACCATGAAGGAAAGCCAAAGAGTGTGGCTCTTGGTCCCGGCATTTGTTCACGGGAAGGTCATGAGTGTTGCTGCAAGAGGACACGTCTACCCAAAGCAGAGTCAAGAAAGGGTTTCGGACACTGAGACTCTGGTCATAGCCTGTGTTGCCTTAAGACAGAAGTAGACCCAATAACAAGAGCAAGAGCAAAAATGATAGCCAACATCCATCCTGTCATCTTACCTGCCAGGCTCTGCTAAGTGATTTAGCCATGCTAATTCATTACATCCTCACAATGGCGCTGGGCAGTAGACATTACTGTTACCTGCCTTCTATAGGTCAGGGGAATGCGAAAAAGGAATAGCATTAAAATGATAGCATCATCAACTTCAAGCGGATTAAGTCACAGGTCAAGCCAAGAAGCGTACCGTGACCTCCACTGTGGTACAAAGTGTTTTTAGAGAATGATTATAGGCATTATAGTTCAGCTCACCTGAATTGGAATCCTGATTCTACCACTAATTAGTGAGATAACCTTGAGCAAACTATTTAACCTCCCCAAGACTCAAAGTTCTTGTCTGTAAAATGGAGATAATAATATCTGCACTTTAGGTTGCTTGGAAAGTCAATAGAACAGGATGAGTAAGTGACTTAGAACAATTTGTTATGAATAACATTTTCTCATGAAGTGATCATTTAAACAATTGCATCAAAGATGCCTAGACACAGTCTCGCTATCCAAAGCCAAACTTCTTTCAGTTTGTTTGGTCATTTGTGAAATGAGGCTATTTCAGCCTGCATTATAGACTATGCAAAAGAATTGTAGTTGATCACTTGTTTAAAATAGACTGTAAAATACCAGGCTCTGTTGAAATATTGCATAACCTCCCTGATGGAATTCTATTATCTTTAAAATAGAAATTAAAAGTGCTTGGTTGGGACATCAGGGTTGTGAAGATTGGACAAGTAACATGTACCACACCGAGCCCCTAGCATGGTGCCAGGGTGTAGGCTCCCCTGGAATTAATAAAAGTTCTCATTTTTAACTGATTGTGATTACTGAAGAGAGGGCCCAAGAATGTGCCTGCAATGCAGCAAACACAGGAGAGGCAGGTTCCATCCCTGAGCCAGGAAGTTCCCCTAGAGCAGGAAATGGCAACCCATCCAGTATTCTTGCCTGAAAACTCCCATGGACTGAGGAACCTGGCCAGCTAAAATCCATGGGGTCCCAAAGAGTCAGACAGGACTAAGACACTGAGCACAATGCTTTGGAATGCACACCATACCTTAATTTCCATCCGAGGTTTCTTTCTTTCTTTCTTTTTTTTTTTTTTTTTCAGTTTTCATTTTTGACTCCCCAAATAAAACAACTCACATTGTTCACAGGCCATCAAACCTCTGCCTATTGAAGATCTTGCAACTACAAGTCAATGAGACAATATTTGGCCAAGTTTAAGCTGTCTGTATTCTTGCTGCAAAGAGTTGGACACGACTGAAGTGACTTAGCATGCATGCATGCATTGGAGAAGGAAATGGCAACCCACTCCAGTGTTCTTGCCTGGAGAATCCCAGGGAGAGGGGAGCCTGGTGGGCTGCCGTCTATGGGGTCGCACAGAGTTGGACACGACTGAAGTGACTTAGCAGCAGCAGTAGCAAGCTGTCTGTTCAATTTCCTAAGGGGGGTAAAAAAAAACAACCACCCATCCCTGGAGGATATTATTACACAAAGTTGTGAAAACTGCTCATCCTCTGACTTCTTGCAGAAGGAGCATGACAAGTCACAGCTGAAGAGAAAGATGAGCAGGGAACATGAGCTTTTCAGTAAATAATTCATGGGCCATTCTGTGCTGCAGCTAATTTGAGATGGTTGGGAGGAGGTTGCTTTGGGTAGTTAAAAAATACAAAAACACTGTCTTTGAGATGACTGAGTCTGCCACAAGCAAGGTCATCTTGATGTTCAACTGAGGAAAGACATCTATCATTGTCTGCTTGCTACTTACTGGACTGACAATACCTAGATGAAGCTTTTAGAAAAATCAATCGATGCACACAGTGGACTTTTGAATCCAAACCTGCTCTTCAAAACCAAAAACTAATGGGATGAGTGCTTGTGATTTGGATAAAGTTTGATAAAACAGCTCATTACTCGAAGAGAACATGTTGAGAAGTCTTAGTTGTTGGCTTTTTAATGACAGCAACTCAAGGAAATCTCTTTCCAAGCTTGCTTAAATGCTACATTATATATAATTCCATCCATTCTAATCAAGGACTAATTAAACCAGGGAAGAGCAGAATACCTGTGGGGGGAAAAAATGCCTTTTTGTAAAACCAGGACCTTAGTTGTTCTAATCAAGGTGGAGGCTCTGACTTTCAAAATGACATCATTGAGTCACAGATATGGACTGTGGAATAACACTATTGAAAAGAGATATTTTCTGTTTAACATAATCTTAAGCACCATAAAATTCCAGTTACTTTTTTCTCATCACCTCGCCCTAGGCACATATCCATTTTATTTTTATTTATTCATTTTTAGTTTCTATATTCTTTTTCAAATTATTTTCTCATTTAGGTTATTATAGAATATTGACCGAATTCCCTGTGCTATACAGTAGATCCTTGCTGGTTATCTATTTTAAATACAGCAGTGTGTACATGTCAACCCAAAGAAACTGAGGCCAGCTATATAAGTCATGGGCCCAGATTCACACAGTTACTGAATAACAGAGCTAAGACATAGAGGGATAGAGTCTTCAGAGTCAGAGTCCTCTTGTTCTTTCCAGTACAACAAGCTTGCTGACTCCTTAGTGATCACTTAAGTCATATGGCTTATTTTACACATGTTCAAACACAGGCCCAGAGGGTTTAAATGACTTCCCTAGAGTCTGAAGTTGCTGGGAAAGGATTTCTGACGTGCCTCCAGCAGCTGGTATTTCACGGTTTGGCGTTTTTTAAGAGATAGCTCTCCAAATACTGTGTTTACCAAACTACCTCCAGCATACCAAGATTCCTTCCAAGACTTTATGAATCAGCTCACACAGATATTTCACTATTCATGAAAAGGAGTGAAGCAAATTCTAAGCTGATGAGAGTACAACAGTCAGGTACACTTCTAGCTACTAGTCAATAAAATCCACTACAGCATGCCCAGAAAACTGATAACAACAGAAAGGATGATAAAGTAAGATGCAAATTGTAGTAATTTGGAAAACTCTTATCCTGGAGAAGACTAACCAGAAACTCTGGGCAAAGTTAATCAGAGTGTTCTTCCTAAAGAGAGATGAACCTCATTCTTTACGTCTCTAAATTTCTAGGGACCAATGGACCAAGAAGGCTTCAGAGAGATAAATGTCAGCCCACTATAAGGAAAAATCTTCTAACAGTCAGGGTCAGTTCTGGGTGCTTCAAGAATGAGCACAGAGACATAGAGAAGAAACCGCTGAACCAGAGACAGAGCTCAATTAATTACTAATGAATGAGGGGCTATGGGCTGGACATTCATCCTCTCTCAGCCTTGGTTTTCCTCTTCCTAAAAATGCAGTGTCAGAAGAGCTTTGAGGGGTTACTTTCTGATCTAAAATTCTAATGTTATTTGTAGTTATACTCACCGATGTGTTTGTGCAGAGGGCAGATCATTATGATTTGGAGGTATTATGGGAGATTCAGATGGAACCAAATTTATTTTGAGCTAATTTTTCTAACTCTAGGATTTAATTTATTTAACCCAAACTTGATATTGGCCCCCTTTTAAATGAGCTATTACCTAAGGCATAACAGATCATTTCACATTTATTATCTAAATCTTAAGAAAATACAGTTGAGATGTATAATGAGAGAGAAAGAAGGGAAGAGGAAGAGAAAAAAAGGAGACATTTTTATTCTTTTGTATAGATTTTTAGATGCAATTATTCTAATATGTTATAATACTTTGGCATTCTTGATCCAGAGTTGTTTAGGATAACTTCTTGTGTGATGTATACATGTAACTTGTTAAGTATAGCCATGAAGAATATTTAAAATTATACCAAACTTGTAGTGGTGACATGTTGAAAATTGTGCTGAGCATAGCCATTATTGCTCGCATGACAAAAATTTCAGCACAGGGCACTGGA
Organism: Neotragus moschatus; assembly: GCA_006410615.1. NCBI lineage: Eukaryota > Metazoa > Chordata > Mammalia > Artiodactyla > Bovidae > Neotragus > Neotragus moschatus. The sequence continues at coordinate 616,940 of SJYA01002108.1, read as the reverse complement.
TTCCAGCACCAGACATTCTGCAGTTGCACATTGAGAACTTACCTAGGGAGACCACCTCTGTTATCCTTTGTCACCTGGACCTGCGTGTGCTAGTCATTCACTCCTGTCAGACTCTTTGTGACCCCACGGACTGTGGCCCACCAGATTCTTCTGTCCATGGAACTCTCCAGGCAGGAATACTGGAGTGGGTAGCCATTCCCTTCTCCAGGGGATCTTCCCAGCCCAGAGACTGAATCTGGGCTTCCTGCACTGCTGCTGCTAAGTCGCTTCAGTCGTGTCTGACTCTGTGTGACCCCATAGACACCAGCCCACCAGGCTCCCCTCTCCCTGGGATTCTCCAGGCAAGAACACTGGAGTGGGTTGCCATTTCCTTCTCCAATGCATGAAAGTGAAAAGTGAAAGGGAAGTTGCTCAGTCGTGTCCAACTCTTAGCGACCCCATGGACTGCAGCCTACCAGGCTCCTCCCTCCATGGGATTTTCCAGGCAAGAGTACTGGAGTGGGTTGCCATTTCCTTCTCCGCAAAATATCTCTAGACAATGCCAAACATACCTTGTTGGTACAAACTGCCCCAAAAGAATCACTGCAGACAAGATCATTAAAACAGTTATTAATGTTCCAGGAAGTAGAGAAAAACGTAAGCATGATACAAAGAAAAACAGAAATTTCAGTAAAATCAATAACAATGCACTACAGGGTTAAATGTAGAAGCACAATGTAGATAAACAATAGTACAAAAGCTCCGGGAGAAATGTGACATTCACGACAGTAAGGTGTTTGGACCATATGTAAAGTGGTATAAAAACTACTTGAGATGTATACTATAATAAATCTTATAATCTAATAATTGATAAAATGAGTAAAAAATAGCCAATAAAAAATAATAGAAAAGGAGAAAAGAGAAGTACCCATGAAATACTGAAATACCTTTAAAAGCTCAACTAACAGGAGAAAATGAAAGATTCTCCCTTATTCTAAAAAGCCATCTTATAGTGTAGAAAAACAGTGAAATTTAAAAAATCATAATTTAAACTACTATAGCAATAATTATTTCAGGTAAGCATTATAAATGAATGTTAAAGCTAGTGCATGAAAGTTTCAAGACAGTTTTACACAGTCTCAAAGTATCTCCCTACAAGATAATTTCTCACGACAAAGAGAAAATAGTAATCCTGCAGTGGAAAAACCGTATAAATACCACTTAAAACAGTAAGCAGAGTTAACATCACCAGGAGATTCTTTACCATCTGGGAACCTAGTCTTTGTAATCTTTGCTGGTTTGCATCATCGATTATGATTCAAAGTCTAGGGCTGACATATATGAGTATGGGAATTAAAAATTAGACATGCTCTTGTCAGAAGCTGACAAAATGAGTGTCTGGCATTTTTAGTTTCCCAAGTGGGAAAAGGCTGTTACCTCAAAAAAGTGAGGCTTCTCCTAACTGAGGAAGGGGATCAGATGGTAAGAAACCGAAAAGAATGATGAATATCATTGCAGCCAAAGCAGCAAGAAGAGCAAATGTTTTAGGAAAAAATGAAAACACTCGGCAGTGGTTTCAATCACTGCTGAGAGATCCAAGGAAAAGAAAACTGAGATGATGTTTTTGAGTTTTGCAAATAGGAAGTCATTGGAACCCCTTCTGAAAGCTGTTTGGGATCGGAAGCTAGACACTGTGGGTTTAGAAGTGAATGTGAGCCGAGGAAGTATCATAAACAGTGAATACATAGTCTCCCTGACTACTGATTAAATTCTAGAGTGGGCAGATACCGTATCTCATTTTCATCAACTCACAGGCAATTGGCCCAGTTGCCCAGAGGCAGGTGATTGCTATTCTCAGCCTCTCTCCCGGATGGGAATGGACCTCAAGTGCTTTCAATATGAATTATGCCACCACTGTATTGTGCTCTAATCAACTATGCCTTGTGAGCTTTTATTAGATGCTAGTTACATTTTAAACTCTATAGCTTCAGCCATCTTAGTAATGGCTCATTCTCTCTGTAATAATACAAAGAGCAAAGAGAGTGACATGTCATCGGAGATGCTGAGCGACAGCAAGTTCTGTGGAACTCAGCTGCTTTTCTCTAACTTGTTTCACGCTCTTAATGGTCGTGCTTCTTCTACCAGCTCAGCCGCGAACATCTTCTCTGCACAACTGAACATCATGTGATAGTTTCACGCTTTTTCTAATTTTTCTGCTCTGTTTTGGTGATTTTTCTAGTAGATCGTTTCCTTATTCTCTTTTAGCCGCTTCAGTCTTAGACAGTGACGTTCATTCTCAACAGGGACACAGATATAATGCTCTGTGCTTCTTAATTTAGAACAAGAGTTCTGGATTAAGAAGTGCAAAGAACTAATGTCTTTGAGGTGATGAGTTTCTGGATTTCTCCCATGAGAAGGTCGAGCAAACTCTTGATACCATATTCAGTTATTCAATATCTATGTCATTATACCGTTCATTTACTCATTTACTTTTTCAATCAATAAATGCTTTTATTATTTTTTATTTATTTTTTTTACATAAATTTTTTTTCCATCTCAGGTGTACATGAGTTCAATAAATGCTTTTAAAGGACCAGCTAAGCATCAAGCAATAATCCTGTTGATTATTCCAGGTTTGTACTTTTCATGGTATATCACAAAGAAAAGGTGTTCAGTAAGTATTTGCTGAAGGAATAAACAAATAAGTAAATAAATAAGTAGTTGGACATAAATTGAGGGGACATACTTAATACAGAGATTGTATACTGAGAGACTTTTTGGAAGAATAGTCTAATTTTGCACATTTGGTAGCACCAGTGATTATGTGAAATTGGGTTCACTAAACATCAACAAAAATGTATTTAACAGACAGATAAATGCATTAACAATACAGAGGGAAACTTTCTTGCATGCTTCACATTGATGCTATCAGTGGGGATGAAATGCAGGCTTGAGGCAGCCACTGAAATTTTCACAAAATTGTAGATGTCAGCAAGTGAAATGTCTGATGTCAAGCAAAAAAAGGAAGTGTCTGTCAGAGCCTTCTGATGAGGGCTGGGTGTCTGCTACCGGCATAGTGATGAGCTCAACAGGGTCCCAAAGGTCAGAGTTCCAGAAGGAGAAACATCACTTGGGAAATAAATTGTATTTAATGACAAGGAATTAAGACTGACAAGTTTTCAGAATGCCAGGGATTTAGTCCATGAGAAAAAGAGCAAGGAAGCAGAGTTATATAATAAAACTAGTGGAAGAGGAGATAGAAAACAATAAAGTCTAGCTATGCATATTAACATTTTTGGAACTGAAGCATGAAGTGAGTTCTCAATAACTGGTGAATCTGAATTTGCATCTCAAGCCATGATGGGGAGTTCTGCTAACAAGAGATAAATCAGAATTAAAATAGGTTGCTACATTTAATGCAAAAATATCCATATTATGGTAACAACTGTCAAACTTATAGACGTTATATGATAAAGTAGTGTAGGAAAAGAAACAGTACAAACTTGGGGGTTTTGGATTATTTTCAATGTATCTCTTCCCTTTGTGATGTAGAAGAAATTTGGAGCTGGGATTATGTATATTGAAATTCCCAAAGGAAAAAATAATTTTATTAAAAAAGTAAAAATTGTAATTTCAAATCTATAATTACATAATATTCCTCAAGCAGCAAAGATAAATCCTGAAGTGTTAAGTTTTGGAAAGTAAGAAATTTGTGTTCGAGACCTGGCTTCACTCCTCGAAAATGGTTTGCGCTTTGTATCTTTAAGACTGACTTGCCTCTTAGGTAAAGGAGATAATTTTAGAACTTGTTTCACAGGTTTGTTGGATGATTAAAGAAAACTATGCATTAAGGCACTCACCTCATGCCTCAAAACACAGCTATTCAATAAATTCTGACCCATTTCGATTAGTTCTTGTTTTGGTTGAAAGTAGAGTTGCAGTTGGAGAAGGCAATGGCACCCCACTCCAGTACTCTTGCCTGGAAAATCTCATGGACGGAGGAGCCTGGTGGGCTGCAGTCCATGGGGTCGCTAGGAGTCAGACACAACTAAAATGACTTAGCAGCAGTAGCAGCAGCGGAGTTGCAATTACATTGTTCTGTTATTTTGCAAGTTGGTTCACACTATTTGCTTCAGCTTCTTCATCATGTAAAATCACAAATCCTACCCCATAAGGTTGACACTTTCAAAAAATGATGCTAGACTAATTTAGTATCCATACAGGAAAAAATAAAGCTCGACCTACATATCAAAGCTTATACAGACAGTAAGCACTCTAAAAGTATTAACTACTTAGACTGTGAAACAGGGTAATAAAATTACTTCCCCCCATGTCTTACATTCTCTAAATATTTCTTGATATTTCTCAGACTCTTTTACTTTAAATCTACCTAAATTTACCATCGTCTCTCTCTTAGAGAACTGCAGTAGCCTTCTAATCGGTCTTCCTACATTAATTTTTTCAGTGGGTGGTGGCAATTTTTTTTTCAGCTTTATGGAGATACAACAGACATACTGGAAAAGGTCAGTTTTCATTCCAGTCCTAAAGAAAGGCAATGCTGAACAGTGCTCAAACTACTGCACAGTTGCATTCATCTAACATACTAGCATAGTATGCTCAAAATCCTTCAAGCTGGGCTTCAACAGCACATGAACCAAGAACTTCCAGATGTACAAGCTGGATTTAGAAAAGGCAGAGGAACTAGGGATCAAATTGCCAACAGCTGCTGGATCATAGAAAAAGGAAGAGAATTCCAGAAAAACATCTACTTCTGCTTCATTGACTACACTAAATCCTTTGACTGTGTAGATCACAACAAATTGTGGAATATTCTTAAAAAGATGGGAATACCAGACCACCTTATCTGCCTCCTGTGAAACCTGTATGAAGGTCAAGAAGCAACAGTTAGAACTGGACATGGAACAACAGATGGGTTCCAAATTGGGAAAGGAGTACATCAAAGCTGTATATTGTCACCCTGTTTATTTAACTTATATGCAGAGTACTTCATGCAAAATGCCAGGCTGGATGATGCTCAAGCAGGAATCAAGATTGCCAGGAGGAGTATGAATAGCCTCAGTTATGTAGATGACACCACCCTAATGGCAGAAAGCGAAGAGGAACTAAAGAGCTTCTTGATGAAGGTGAAAGAGGACAGTGAAAAAGTTGGCTTAAAACTCAACATTCAGAAAACTAAGATCATGGCATTCGGTCCCATCACTTGATGGCAAATAGATGGGGAAACAATGCAAACAATGACAGACAATTTTTTGGGCTCCAAAATCACTGCAGATGGTGACTGTAGCCATGAAATTAAAAGACATTTGCTCTTTGGAAGAAAAGCTATGACCAACCTAGACAGCATATTAAAAAGCAGAGACATTGCCAACAAAGGTCCGTCTAGTCAAAACTATGCTTTTTCCAGTAGTCATGTATGGATGTGAGAGGTTGGATCATAAAGAAGGCTGAGCACTGAAGAAATGATACTTTTGAACTATGGTGTTGGGAAGGACTCTTGAGAGTCCCTTAGACCACAAGGAGATCAAACCAGTCAATCCCAAAGTAAATCAGTTTTGAATATTCATTGGAAGGATTGATGCTGAAGCTGAAACTCTGATACTTTGGCCGCCTGATGCAAACAGCCAACCCATTGGAAAAGACCCTGATGCTGGGAAAGACTGAAGGCAGGAGAAGGGGGCAACAGAGGATAAGATGCTCGGATGGTATCACCAGCACAATGGACATGAACTTGGCCGAACTCTTGGAGATGGTGAGGTACAGGGAAGCCTGGCACATGCTGTCCATTTTGCATCACAAAACTAACACTAATCCTTCTCAAACTTTAGAAAACTGAAACAAAGGGAACAGTACCAATTTAATTTTATGAGATGAGCATTACCCTGACATCAAAGCCAGATAAAGAAGCCACAAAAGAATTATAAGCCAATATCTCTGATGAATATAAATGCAACATACTCAAGAAAATACCAGTCAACTAAATCCCACATCATATGAAAAGGGTCATACATGATAAACAAGAGACATTTACATTGGGAAATAAGGATAGTTCAACATACAAAAATCGACCAAAGTGCTATATCACATTAACAGAATGAAAGAAAAAAAATCACATTATCATCTCAATAGATGAAAAAATGTCATTAGTAAAATTCATAACCCCTAGACTTCCCTGGTAACTCAGAGGTAAAGAATCTGCCTGCAATATAGGAGACCTGGTTTCAGTCCCTGGGTCAGGAAGATCCCCTGGAGAAAGGAATGGTTACCCACTCCAGTTTTCTTGCCTCGAGAACTGGACTCAGGAGCCTGGCAGGCTACAGTCCATGGGGTCGCAAAGAATCGGACACGACTGAGTGACTAACACTCACTTTCACGTTAACGACAACAAAATAAAACTTAATTTAGGTACAGAAGAAATGTACCTCAGTATAATAAAGGCCATGTATGGCAAGACCATGGCTGACATAATATACAAAAGCTTCCCTGGTGGCTCAGACAGTAAAGCATCTGTCTGCAATGTGGGAGACCCGGGTACGATCCCTGGGTCGGGAAGATCCCCTGGAGAAGGAAATGGCAATCCACTCCAGCACTCTTGCCTTGAAAGTCCCATGGATGGAGGAGCCTAATAGGGTACATTCCATGGGGTCGCTGAGCAACTTCACTATGAAAATGAAATCATTTTCCTCTAAGATCCGGAACAAGAAAAAGATGTCCATTTATTTTCCACCTCTATTCAGTATAGTACCTGAAATCCTAGCCAGAATAACTGGCTAGAAAAAGAACTAATAGGGATCAAAATTGCTAAAGAAGCAAAGTTTTCCCGTTTACATACAGAATCTTATGATTAAAAACTGTAAAGACTCCATAAAAACACTATTAGAACTAATACTTTCACTAAAGTCGCAGAATATGAAATCAACAAACAAAAATCAAGAGCATTTCTGTACATCAACAACAAACTATCCAAAAAGGAAATTAGGAAAGTCATCCAATGTACAGTACAATCACAAGAAATACTTAGGAATAAATTTATTTAAGTAGGCAAAAGGCTTGTATACTGAAAACAATAAAACACTGATAAAAAATTTAAGAAGACACAAAGACATCATGTGTTCATGGACTGAAAGATTAAATATTGTTAAAGTCTACATATTCTAGGCACTCTCTTTCATGGCCCAGTGGCATTTTTATAGAAATTGAAAAATCCATTCTAAAATTTATATGGAACCACAGAAAACCAGGAATGAATAGCCAAATGACTCTTGAGATAAAATAACAAAGTTGCAGGCACTATTCTGTTTTCAAAATATATCACACATTTGCAGTAATCAAGACATTTACTGACAAAAGGATATCTAGGCCAACGGAAATGATAGTTCTAAAATAAACTCATGCATATATGGTCAACTGATATTCTGGAATAATTGCATATCCACATTCAAAAGAGGAGAAGGCAATGGCACCCCACTCCAGTACTCTTGCCTGGAAAATCCCATGGATGGAGGAGCCTGGTGGGCTGCAGTCCATGGGGTCGCGAAGAGTCAGACACGACTGAGCGACTTCACTTTCGCTCATTGGAGAAGGAAATGGCACCCCACTCCAGTGTTCTTGCCTGGAGCATCCCAGGGACAGGGGAGCCTGGTGGGCTGCTGTCTGTGGGGTCGCACAGAGTCGGACACGACTGAAGCGACTTAGCAGCAGCAGCAGCAGCATTCAAAAGAATGAAAGTTGTTCCTTGTCTTACACCGCATATAAAGAAACCTCCAAATGGATGGAAATCACAAGCATAAAACCTGAAAGCATGAAACGCCTAGAAGCAAACATAGGGGAAAGTTTTCATGACACTGGCAATGGCAATGCTTTCATGCATACGATACCAGAAGCATAGGCAACAAAAAAAAATTCAGAGTTGGGACCACACCAAGCTAAAAATCTCATGCATAGCAAAGAAAACTAGCTATAGAGTGAAAAAGCAACCTATGGAACACAAGGAAATATTTGCAAATCGTGTATCTTCTAAGGGATTTGTCTTCAATATATATCCTGAACACCTAAAACTCAATAGTAAAAACAAGCAAACAATAACTCAGTTTGCTAAGGACTTAAATAGACATTTCTTCAAAGGAGATATAAAAATGATCATCAGGTATGTCAAAAAATGCTTAATACCACCAGTTTTTAGGGAAATGCAAATCAGAATTAAATAATGAGATATCACCTCACACATTTCAGAATGGCTATCAGTTTAAAAAGGGGGAGACCACAAGTGTTGGTGAGGATACAGAGGAATTGGAATCCTTGCATACTGCTGCACCATTTCTGGAAGTACAGAGTGATTCAACTGCTATGTGAAACAGTATGCAAGCTTTTCAGAAAGTCAGAAGTAAAACTACCATATGATCAACTAATTCCACTTCTGAGTATTTATTGAAAATAATTGAAATCAGTACCTCCAAGAAAATATAAGCATGCCTATGTTCATGGCTTAAAAGATGCTTGTTCCCTGGAAGAAAAGCTATGACCAACCTAGACAGCATATTAAAAAGCAAAGACATTATACTTTGCCAACAAAAGTCTGTAGAGTCAAAGCTAGGGTTTTTCCAGTAGTCATGTATGGATGTGAGAGTTGGACCAAAAAGAAGGCTGAGCACTGAAGAACTGACCTGTGGTGTTGGAGAAGACTCTTGAGAGTCCCTTGGACTGCAAGGAGATCCAACCAGTCAAACCTAAAGGAAATCACTCTTGAGTATTCATTGGAAGGACTGATGCTGAAGCTGAAGCTCCGATAGTTTGGTCAACTGATGCAAAGATCTGACTCCTTAGAAAAGACCCTGATGCTGAGAAAGTTTGAAGGCAGAAGGAAAAGGGGACAACAGAGGATGGGATGGTTGGATGGGATCACCGACTCAATGGACATGAGTTTGAGCAAGCTCCAGGAGATGGTGAAGGACAAGGAAGCCTGGCATGCTGCAGTCCATAGGGTTGCAAAGATTCAGACACAACTGAACAAATGTTTGTGACAGCAATATTCCAAATAGCCAAGATGTGGAAGCAACCTAAATGTCTATTGAAAGACAAATGGATAAAGGAACTATAGTTTTTGCATACAGAGGAACACTACTTAATCTTAAGAAAGAAGTAAATTCTGCAACATGTAGCAACATGGAAGGACCCTGAAGACCTGCTAAATGAAGTAAGTCCAGTCACAGAAAGAGAAATACTGAATGATTCCATTGATATGAGATATCTAAAATAGCCTAAGTCATAAAATTAGAGAGTGGAATGTGGTTGCCAAGGGCTGGAGGAAGGGGGAATGGTGGCTATCAAGGACTGGGGGAAGGAAGATATATGGAGTTAGTAATCATTGTGTACAGAGAAGGAAATGGCAACCCACTCCAGTGTTCTTGCCTGGAGAATCCCAGGGACAGGGGAGCCTGGTGGGCTATAGTCCATGGGGTCACAAAGAGTCGGACATGCCTGAAGTGACTAACACACACACAATCATTGTGTAAATTTCAGTCAGGCTGATGAATAAGCTCTGGAGATCTGCCATAGAACATTGTACCTGCATTTAACAATAACAATTGCTCACTTTAAAGTTTATTAACAGGATGGATCACATTTTAAGTTCTCTTTCAATAATAAAATAAAATGAGAGAGAAAGAGAATTAGTGTAAAAAAAAAAAAAGAAAAAGAAAGAAAAGAAAAAGAAAAGGATATACAAAAAAAAATTAGAATAAGAAGATATACAAAAGTCCAACTGAACAAATGTAAAAATTCTGAACATAATTAGTCATGACAGTAATTTGTATTAAAACCACGATTAAGCATGTTGCACACCAACTTAAATGTCTAAAATTGAGAAGACTGACAATATCAAGTGTTTGAGGGGACAATGAAAGACTGATACCTTCAGACAGAGCTATTTGGAATTTAAATGTTTCAAGAATATGAAAACAGTTTGGCTATGACTTAAAATTGAAACATACACTAACCCATTATCTAATAATCCCAGTTCCAGTATTTATTTAAGGGGAAGGAAAACATACATCCACAAAATATTCATGGGAACTTTATTCATAATAGAACTAAACTGGAAACAAGTCTAACGCCCACCAACAGGTAAATGAATAAACAAAGCATAGTGTATTGACAACATTCAACAATATTTTGAAATAGGCAAACAGAAACCTGTAAGTAGAGAGCTCCCTGGTGGCCCAGTGGCTAAGACTCCACTCTCCCAATGCAAGGTGCCCAGGTTTGATCCCTGGTCAGGGAACTGGATCCCATATGTTGCAAATAAAGATCCAATATCCTTTGTGTCACAGCTAAGACCCAAAGGAGCCAAAACAAAAGACAAAAAAAAAAAAAAAAAAAAAAAAAAAAAAAAAAAAAAAAAACCACAGATACATGCAAGAGCAGGAATGTTACTCAGAAAAGTCATTCTGAGCAGAGCAAGTACAAACAATGCAAAGAGAATAATTCCACGTGTGAAATTCTACAACAGACAAAAGTGCCCCTAGTCTTTAGGGAGAGAAAATGTGGAGCCTGGCTTCAAAGATAGATTGATTATAGTAGTGATTACCTTGTCACAGCATTCAAAATGGTGGATTCTGGTTTCGGTAAACTGTATGTCAAAACCATTCATTTTTTTCAGTTCTTTCCCTCAGTGTGATTGGTATGGCTCACCTCTTTGCAGTTACCATGGTTGTCCACACCATCCACTCAGTACTGAGCTCCTTCAATCCATTCCTGGCACCTTAACTAGAGTAACAATTTTGAAATGCAAATTAGACCCTGTCCCATCCACACTAAAATATTTCTAAGTCTTCTCGTTGCATTTAGGATTTAGCACCAGGCTTCCCTGGTGGCTCAGTGGTAAAGAATCTGCCTGCAGTACAGGAGCCACAGGAGACAGGTTCAGTCCCTGGGTTGGGAAGATCCCCTGGAGGAGGGCATGGAAACCCACTGCAGTATTCTTGCCTGGAGAATCCCACGGACAGAGGAGCCTGGCCGGTCATAGTCCACAGTGTTGCCAAGAGTCGGACATGACTAAAGCCAGGAGCATACGCGTACAGTAAGTCCTTTAGGCCTCCCCAGGTGGCTCAGTGGCAAAGAATCCACCTGCCAAGGCAGGAGATGTGAGTTCAATCCCTGGGTCAGGAAGATCCCTTGGAGTAGGAAATGGCAACCCACTCGAGTATTCCTGCCTGGGAAATCCCATGGACAGAGGAACGTGGTGGGCTACAGTCCACGGGCTTGCAAAGAGTCAGACAGATTGAGCATGCCAAAGTCCTTTACCTGGTTCACAGGTTCTATGTTCAGATCCCATGTTCTGCTTCAGATGAACAGCTCTCTACACTAGCCATTTAGTACATCTCTCATGATGGGGCCCTTCCATTCATCTGCCCAGAATCCTTTTCCTCATCTCCATTCTTCCTTTGGCTAGTTGCCACTTACTATTCTTATGAATGTTAGCTCAATTACACTTCCTCTAGAAAGTCTTCCATGATCTCGTAAATTATTGGGTCAATTCCTCTTATTTGCACTTTCATAGCACAGCACTGAAAAGTATAATTCCTAGAATGGAAATATGCGTACTTATAACTGATTCACTTCACTCTACAGCAGAAAGTAACACAACATTGTAAATCAACTTTTTAGAAAGAAACAACCCCTACTAAAGTGGTGAATTGACTTAAAGAAATCATCGTATTCTACTGAGTTTTGAACCACTTAGCTAGAGTCTTCCCAAAGTCCTGTTAGGTCTAAAATGTTACAATTTTATATATTGAATTACTTGTACTTGAATTCAGTGAGGATCTTGCAAAACAAGATACTAAATTCCAAAAAGATTACTTTAATTCCTAAAGTTATCTACTCTAATGATGAGAGAGTTAATTTTTCAGGAGGGTGATAAGAAGTACAGGGTCCCTGAGGAGGAAATAGAGGTCTGGAGCTCTCAAGGAGGAGAAAAGGACTTTGTTTCTACATTCCTTCATCTTGGTCACACTTTTTTTTTTTTTTCCCTTTAAGCCCAAAGCTAATGATTACACAACAAAATAACACATCTTGCTCAAGGGTATGTTTTTCCCTAAACTGGGTACCAGTGATTATATAACAACAATGTATCCTGCTAGAGGATATGTTTCTTCTGACTAATGTGCTATCCTAAAATGTATATTGTGGGAGTGGGTCTGGTAAGGCCTTTACAACCTTGAGACACTCTTCTGATTTACTGCAATAACCAATTGAAAAAGGATATAGCTCCCTTGCTAAGACTGGCAAGGGGGCACTCTCCGTCCCCCTTCTGTTATCAGCGTGAGAAGCTTTCCTCTGTCCCGTTTTACTCTTTAACAAGACTCTGCTACACAAAAGCTCTTGAGTGATCAAGCCTTTTCCCTGGTCCTAAATCTAAATCTTCTTAAGAGATCATGAATCCGACATCGTTCACCGTAAGCTATCAATGCAAGTATTGTTTGCAATATCTATTTACCTCTTCTTGTCATTACTATTATACTTCTGAGGAATAATGTCATCTGTCACCTGTGAAGTGTTTATACTATCTACTGTATGTCTTGTGAAACAACACAGTCGAATTACAATTAAAAGTTCCCATTGTCTCAAGGCCTTCTCTTGAGGTAGTCAGTCAGCCTGGGGTTGGAGCTTGCTCTGGTGGCTCAGACGGTAAAGCGTCTGCCTACAATGCGGGAGACCTGGGTTCAATCCCTGGGTCAGGAAGATCTCCTGGAGAAGGAAATGGCAACGCACTCCAGTAGTCTTGCCTGGAAAATCCCAGGGACAGAGGAGCCTGGTGGGCTACAGTCCACGGGGTGGGAAAGCGTTGGACACGACTGAATGACTTCACTTTCCCTGTCACTGGTGTGTTTGCTGTCCTGAAGTAATGAGGGAGTTAATTCTTTGATTGCTTCTTTTATTCCTCCTATTTGTAAGATGAGAATAATATTATCTATATCACTAAGCAGGGTATTTTCTATGTTGCGACTTCCCAGGTAGTGTGATAGTAAAGAGTTCCCTGGCCAATGCAGGGGACCCAAGAGACGTGGGTTTGATCCCTGAGTTGAGAAGACCCCCTGGAGAAGGAAAGGGCAACCCACTCCAGTATTCTTTCCTGGGAAACCCCATGGGTAGAGGAGCCTGGCAGGCTATAGTGCATGGGGCCACAGAGTCAGACACAACTGAGTGCACACACACTCATTTTCTATATTATTATTAAAATGCTGCCTGTTAGTAGTATTAGAATGAATGTGATATACCTAAGCATAGCAAGCATTCGTTCAATGAACAGTAATCATGAAAAAAACAAAAATCCAGTAGTGAAGACAAAAGGTAGTTTTGTTTTGTTTTTTTTTTTCCACTTACTGGAGCCTAAAGTGCCAACTAGGAGAATCAATACAAGCCACTTCCTTAGGTCTTGAGGTATAATTGAATTAAAACGTTTCTGTCTCCATCTGCAATTCTACTAATAGATGCCAGGCACTTAAATCAATGTGTCCCAGGCCTGCCTGTCTGCACAGGCACATGCCTCTTTGAAGCAGAGACACCTACATTTGTAAGTGTCAAAGGGTATCACAGCTGGGGGACTGAAAGTCAGCACAGAGGGACCTAGACTGGCACAACTCTAGGGCTAGAATCCAGCCATGCTAATACGACATTCAGCCTTTCAGAGCAATTAAAGGCCTTCCTCATTTGTTTCTGTCTCCCATTGCCCATACAGACTTAACATCATCCTGAGTTTATCACATAATCTTTTGTGAATTTGTACAAATCCTTTTCTCAGAAGGAATTTGCAAGTGACCTCTCCAGAGACATTATAAAATCAAGCTACCCAGATGAAACAAATCCCCTAACAAAGGATCTTAGCTACCCTATCAAATTGGTTACTTTGTACACAAATGTCCAAAGTAAAATAAATGAAATTGCTAGATTTGGATGCAAATTTTGGCTCTTTAAAACATCAGGCAAACATTTCACCCTTCAAGACCAGATGGACACTAATAATTACTACAATCAGGACATCAGAATGATTTCAAAGCATTACAAATAATGAACAAGACTGACCTGGAAGAGTTAGATAAAATTTCAAGTCTGTGAATGGATCCAAGGGAATAAGTTACATATAAGAAGGAACTAGTTCAAACTTCTAGCCAAACTGGATGTCTTTTGATTTTGACTTTTTATTTTTCACAGGTTTTTGCAGTTTTATTGAATGCTTATAGTTAATAGTAGAGTGTTCTGTCAAACTAGACTTATGACATAATGCTTAAACACCAGCAATTCGTGTTTTGCTCAAATGGTTTTATTTCAAACATTTCTGACAGAAAAGTTGACAGTATAACACAAAATATATACTCTCCAGCTATAGTCAATGATTGCAAACATTTTCTTTCTCTCTCTCTTTTTCCCACACATACAGATAAACACATTTTGATGACCTTGTGAAAAAAGTTCAACCATCCTGACACTTCATGCCTCTAACTTAAAATTTCTAATAATAAGATAGGATATTAGAATTTCTAATAAGAAATATGCATTTGGTCTTAATCTGTATTTCTGACACATAACTCTTAAAACCCTTACAGTTTCCTAAGGTGAGAATATTTTGTCATAATATTTGATCTTTTGTCCTCAAACAGTTCCAGCTCCTTAAATAGTTTCAAAGAAACAACAGTGAAAAGTGTCTTGTTATTCACAACAAACCCCTTGCAACTGTAAACCTGAGTTTATTAATGAGGGGACTCTGATGGGTCTCGTTGCTAGAGAGACCAACCATGTGATCAGAAGGTTGGACCTTTCCAGCTCTCCCTGACAGAGGGACTGAAGGTTGAACTAATCACCAATAGCTGATGATTTAATCAGTAATGTCTATGTAATGGAACTGCCATGAAAAGTGAAAGTGAAGTCGCTCAGTTGTGTCCGACTCTGTGATCCCATGGACTGCAGCCTATCAGGCTCCTCAGTCAGTGGAATTTTCCAGGCAAGAGTACCGGAAAGAGTTCCCATTTCCTTCTCCAGGGGATCTTTCCAATCCAGGGATCGAACCTGGGTCTCCCGCACTGCAGACAGATGCTTTACTGTCTGAGCTAAATGAAGGGGTTCTGAGAGCTTTTGGGATAGATGAACATGTAGAGATAATGAGAGAATGACAAACCCAGAGAGGTCATGGACGCTCCACGCTTCTCACATACTTTCTTTATCTCTTCCATCCTTCTGTCCTGAGTGATATCCTTTTATAATAAACTGTTCATCTAGTAAACATGCTCTTGAGACCTGTCAGCCGTTCTGGCAAATTAATCAAACCTAGAGAGAGGTTGGGGCTTTGTGATTAATAGCCAGTCAGTCAGAGGCACAAGAGAAAAGCAGAACTTGTGATTGGCATTGGAAGTGTGTCTGTGTGCCGTGCAGGATAGGTGGGGGGTAGGAAGAAGCACGTTAGTGGAGTTGAGCCCTTAACCTGTGCAAGCTGAATCTATTTTCAAGTAGATAGTGTCCGAACTGAGTTAGGAGGATGCCCCGCTGGTGCTGCAGAATTGCTTAGTGTGGGGAAAACCCACACAGACAGTTGATCAGAGTCAAGTATTGGATGTAAAGGAGACACACAGGTGTTGTTCCCCCCCACCTTTACACAGAGACATTTTATTACATAATTACCATAGTGTTATCAAAACTAAGGAACTTGTCAAGCATTTTCTAATATCATCTGATTTCCTGTTGATGTCCAGATTTCTCCACTTGTCAACAAGTGTTTATTTCCATGGTTTATTTTTATTGTATTGATCCAGAAACACAACCAAGCTTACACACTGTATTTTGACTCTTTTGTCTCTTTTTAATTTAGAGATGGCAACCCATTCAATGGCAACTCACTCCAGTATTCTTGCTTATTAAATCACATGGACAGAGGAGCCCACCCGGCTACAGTCCATGGGGTCACAAAGGAATCAGACGCGACTAAGCGGCTAAACAACAACAGAATGTTTACTGAGAGCTTGCAATGTGCGGGTCATTGTTCAAAGTACTTGGCTTTAATTAACTCTTTTAAACTTCTCAACAACTCTGTAGTGAAGTGAAGTCGCTCAGTCGTGTGTCCAACTCTTTGCGACCCCATGGACTGTAGCCCATCAGGCTCCTTTGTCCTTGGGATTTTCCAGGCAAGAGTATTGGAGTGGACTGCCATTTCCTTCTCCAGGGGATCTTCCCGACCCAGGGATCGAACCCGGGTCTCCTGCATCGTAGACAGGCGCTTTACCGTCTGAGCCACCAGGGAAGTCAGACAACTCTATGGCTAACTCATTTTAGTGCACAGCGCACTGAGGCAGAAAGAGATCAACACGTGCCATTCCTTTCGCTACTAAGAGATGAATCCTGGATTCTAACCTGTGTGGTCTGGCTTCAGCATTTTTACACTTAAATGCCGTATTATAACCCTTCTAAAAATAGGAAAAAAAAGGAAAAGAAAGACCTAGGCTGTGTTTTTTCTACAAGCTTCCCTAACCATTCAATGTCTTGACTGCCCACCAGTCAGTCATACAAACCTCTCGTACTGCCCATAATGGAGAAGAAGAAGAAATGATGTGTTTCTAGTAAAGTGACAAGAACCTCAGACGTGGATGTGAGCCTTGGGTAGTCAATTCTGGCTAGGAGACCGTGGAATTCTTAGCCCCTTGAGCTTCAGTTTCCTCTGAAGTAGGATTAGATGGTTTCTCAGGTTCTTGGCTATTTCATAATCCAGAAACAATTATCTTTCCGGCTTATGCCGAACTACTTGGGATTTGGGAGGAGGGGTTCCCATTTTTCCACATAAATAGAACCACAGCTGCTTGCATGACAACATGTTTATCACCATGGCTTGTCTGGAGAGAGCACCCAGATATACCTTTTAACCCTGTACTTGTTTGAGTTAAAGACGCAGACTTATCCTAGAGGCTGAAACCTGGGGATGGAGGGTCAGTCAGCTTGAGTCACAGCAAAGAGACATTCCCCACTTCAAAGGGAGCAGCCAAAACGCCTCGCTCTGTGACAAGCAGGTGAACTCCAAGAGGCCCTGAAAAATTAGTGAATCCATCAGCGTGGGGAATTGGCTATCCTGATTGCAAATCAATGACTCATTCTGGCACCTCCTTGACAGCTACTGATGTGTTTCCTTAAGAGGACTCTTTAATTAGAGCAAGATAGGCAGATATGAGCTGCATAGTTTCACATTAAGAGAACAAACAGAATGAAACCTAGGCTATCTCTCTCCATCAATAAACTGAAGCAAACAAGCCATCCTTGCAAAAAATAGCCACCTCGCTCTTTCTTCTTTCAGAACACAGACACTTGCTTATTGGTAAGATTATCTAAAGTTAAGTCCCATCCTTCCAACAAGCATTCTGCTCCTCAAACTGATGTACCAGATACGTCCATTGTCGATTAAAATATCACACACACACAAATCGCCAAGGAGAAGTCAAAAAAGAAGGAAGCATATGTATTCATTGTCAGTCATTCTACTGAAAAAGAGGTTTAGTATTCTCTGTATATCATGTTGGGGTTTCCTATGTGGGTCAGTGGTAAAGAATCCACTTGCAATGTGGGAGATATGGGTTTGATCCCTGGATGAGGAAGATCCTCTGGAGAAGGAAATAGCAACACACTCCAGTATTCTTGCCTGGAGAATCCCATGGACAGAGGAGCCTGGTGGGCTACAGTTCATGGGGTAATAAAAGAGTCAGACACGACTTAGAAACTAAGCAACAACACATATATCATGTTATGCATTGAAAACACAGAGGTGAATGAAGAAGACGGATTTCCTTCCGATGAGAGAGGTTATAAATCTAGCAGAGGAAATAGAGAAACACATCCATAATTAAAATAGCAAGTGAAAAATGTATTGCTCACTGCAAGCACAGGGTGCTCTTTAAGCACCAGAAGGACATCTTAATTCATTGGGGGCAATCAGAGAAAGCTTCTTGGAGGCGGTGTCACAAGTTGAGTTGTAAATGGTAAAGAGGTTTCAGATGAAGGGTCCAAAGCTCATTTTCAGGTAATGAAAAAAGGTTATAAGAAAGGTATACTGTATTGGTGTTTTTCTTTCTGGCTCACTTCGCTCTGTATAATTGGCTCCAGTTCCATCCACCTCATTAGAACTGATTCAAATGTATTCTTTTTACAGAGTGAAGTGAGCCAGAAAGAAAAACACCAATACAGTATACTGACACATATATATGGAATTCAGAAAGATGGTGGTGTTAAACCTGTATGCGAGACAGCAAGAGAGACACAGATGTGTAGAACAGCCT
>SJYA01002108.1:548233-597484 GCA_006410615.1 Neotragus moschatus | reverse complement strand
GTGGGAGAGGGAGAGGGTGGGAGGATTTGGGAATATGGCATTGTAACATGTATGATATCATAAGGGAAACGGATTGCCGGTCTAGGTTCGATGCAGAAGGCTTGGGACTGATGGGCGGGGATGATCCGGAGGGATGGTGTGGGGAGGGAGGGGGAAGGGGGCGGGTCCAGATTGGGAACTCAGGTACACTTATGGCTGATTTATGTCAATGTATGGCAAAATGAGTACAGTATTGTAAAGCAAAACAAACTAAAAAATAAAAATTAAAAAAAAAAGAAAGGTAAAGGAATCTGTGAAGTGGGAAGTTAGACTCGATAACATTTCCGAGTTTCCCAAGTTTAATATTTTGTTATTTGAGTTTTGAAATAGGCTGTATAAGTGTAAAAACAAACAGATAAGTATAGAAATGATAGTTTAAAAAAGTAAACAAACTTGCTTTCAAGTCAAACATACATCTACAAAGGTGACTTTCTTTTTGGGGAGGATGGGAAAAAAGAAGAGGGAAACAGAGAGTGTACATTTAACAAATATTTATAGAATAGTTATATATTACACACACTGAGAAAAACGTATATACATGAAATACAGTAGCCTGATTAATTATAATACATTTATACTATCTAATAAACTGCTGCTGCTGCTAAGCCGCTTCAGTCGTGTCTGACTCTGTGTGACCCCATAGTCGGCAGCCCACCAGGCTCGCCCATCCCTGGGATTCTCCAAGCAAGAATACTGGAGTGGTTGCCATTTCCTTCTCCAGTGCATGAAAGTGAAAAGTGAAAAGTTAAAATGAAGTCGCTCAGTCATATCTGACTCTTTGCAGCCCCATGGATTGCAGCCTACCAGGCTCCTCTGTCCATGGGATTTTCCAGGCAAGAGTACTGGAGTGGGGTGCCATTACCTTCTCTGCCCGCACAAGCACAGTACTCCAGAAAATGGAAACTATAATAAGCTGTAGCTTATAAACTTTAATAAGCTATAGCTTTAAAAAAGTACAATTTATACATGTTCTCATAGAATAAGATTGATTTGAGTAAATAAAACAGTTTATGAAAATCTATGTATGCTAAGATATCATTTTTGTTCAACACAAAACAACTGTAACACTGTATGTATTTGAGTGAGTTAAGAATATGTGTGCAAAAATATACTAATTGATTGTTAATGATTAGTGTTACTGATGGACAAATAGGGTGATATAAAAGATTATAGAGACCATTCTATTTAAAAAATTTTATGACTCATTTTTTTAGAAATATTTAAGTATAAAAAGTATTATCTTATTATAGAATGTATACTTTATATACCATAGTACAGATTCATGTATATTTGTTTTAAATATAGCAATATAGGGATATATGTTATCTATTCACCTATTTATTTTTTAAGTTTTTAAGTTTCCCGTCTTCTGGCAACCTATTTCACATTAGCAGGCTTTGACTTTTTTTTTTCCCGTGGCCCATGTGACGATTTTTATGGCCACCACATCGCATCTATTCTCTGGCGAGTTTTATGTGACATGCTAAGTACAAGGGTAAACACTTTTATAACAACTGATCACAGTCAAACATGTCGCTTAATCCACTGGTATCCACCCACTCTGGCAGACTGGCCCAGTTGATTCAATACAGCTATCAATTCACCAACACAATCTGCTCCCAGTACTTTTAGTCCACAAGAATTTGCAAAATTTTTTTACTATAGGAAAGAAAAGAGTGACTCTGAATCCTTGTTTGGCCATAGCCTTGTCTTGGTTAAGGCACTTTCCTTCTCTACATCACGTTATCCACAGGAATAATAAACAAAAGAGACAACAAAGTTGAGTCACTTTGAGAAAATGATAAGTTTTTAAATATTACATAAAATCCTATTATATCATTTAACTCTATACAGGGAACATTTAGAGGACAAAGTTATGACTAATGACCCCAGGAATCAGTGGCATTCATTTTTCAACAAATATTTATTAAGCATTAACTATGTTCCATACACTGATTTATATCCTGGGGGAAATAACAGCATAAAACCATAAAGAAATCCATACATCAAATCAATGAACGTACCTCATAGTGAAAGAAGATATACCACGAGCAAAATAAATAGAGATATTAAAACAGCAAAACAATGTGCATTTCAGGATTAACAAAATACAATCGTGCATATTTTAATTATCTCTGAAAACAGGATGAATTTTATAGTCAAGGACGTGTTGTAGTTTAATTTTTTTCTTTTCTTCTAGCTCGTATATAGCATTAAATCTCAGAACTTTGCTATCTAAGACTTGACAATACATGAAGTAGTATGGGAGTAAAAAGCAGGGAGAAGATAGCATTCTGGAAAATATAGATTTAAATAGGGTGAGGGCTCGTTAGCAATGTGATATTTAAGCAACAAACAGGAAGAGATGAAGGTCCTAGCTGTGAAGACATATGGAGAAGATCACTGAAGGCAGATGGAGAAGCAAGTGCAAAGGCCCTGAGACAGAGGTGGCCTGTGTGTTCGAGGGGCAGCAAGAAAATGAATGTGGCTTCCCTGGTTGCTAAGTGGTGAAGAATCTGCCTGCCAATGTAGGAGACACAGGAGACATGGCTCTAACCCTGGGTTGGGAAGATTCCCCTAGAGAAGGGAATGGCAAGCCACTCCAGTATTCTTGCCTGGGAAACCCCATGGACAGAGGAGCCTGGTGGGCTCCAGTCCACGGGGTCACAAATAATCAGACACGACTGAGCACACATTAAGAGTCAACTCTCCATCAGGCAGTTTCTTTAAAGGTGTCATCTGTAATTCTCACAACCCTTTGAGACAGGTTTTCATTCCCATTTTACAGATGGGGAGACACAAAACCTGTAAAAGATAAACTAGGTCAAGCATGGCATAAGGGATTTGACCTTTCAGAGCTGGTTCCACATTACTGTCTATGATCCTCATGGACCTTGACAGTGGTCTTGATACCACAGGGTAGTTTCCTGTCTTATTTGGGGAAAAAAAAATCCAATCTTATCTAAGGTCTTTTATATGCTGGGCAATGCACTAGAGTATTCCATGGCAATTTCAGACAAGTATGCAGTCCGTCTAGTCAAGGCTATGGTTTTTCCAGTGGTCATGTATGGATGTGAGAGTTGGACTGTGAAGAAGGCTGAGCACTGAAGAATTGATGCTTTTGAACTGTGATGTTGGAGAAGACTCTTGAGAGTCCCTTGGGCTACAAGGAGATCAGCCCTGGGATTTCTTTGGAAGGAATGACGCTAAAGCTGAAACTCCAGTACTTTGGCCACCTGACGTGAAGAGTTGACTCATTGGAAAAGACTCTGATGGTGGGAGGGATTGGGGGTAGGAGAAGAAGGGGACGACAGAGGATGAGATGGCTGGATGGCATCACTGACTCGATGGATGTGTCTGACTGAACTCCAGGAGTTGGTGATGGACAGGGAGGCCTGGTGTGCTGCGATTCATGGGGTTGCAAAGAGTCGGACACGACTGAGTGACTGAACTGATGGTTGCCAAAGCAAGGAATAGGTTCTCGCATTTTAGAAAGACTGAGAAGAATTACACTTTTTAAAAAGGACAAAAAATTTATTGTCTAAAAATCTTAATACAGGAACGGACACATTATTCAAAATACAATATAACAAATAACAAGAGCCTTGGAGCAGACAGATCTGGATTCAAACCCTACCTCACAGCTCATATTTACTATACCCAAAGGACTCAACTCTCTGAGTCTTTTCTTTTTTTAATCTGTTAGTAGTTGAGAAGGCTGTCTGCTTTCAGCAAGGACCAAAGGTAATGTACGTAGTAAAACTTAACTACGTCTATAACAAGTAGTTAATATTATTAAGGATTAAGGCAGTGTGGTATAGTGGTAAAAGCTGTGTGTCTTTGCCCACTCTGGCTGCTATAACAGAACACCATAGAATGAGTGGTTTATGAACAGCAGACTTTGTCACAGTTCTGGAGGCTAAGTTCAAGGTCAGGTTGCTGCACATACAGTGTTTGATGAGAACCCTCTTTCTGGTTCATGGCAGCCCTCTATTCCTCACGGCCTCGCATGGCAGAAATGGCAAGGGAGTACTCTTTTGTATGGGCACCAATTCACAATCCTTGTGACCTTGTCACCTCCCAAAAGTACCACCTCCAAATACTCTCACATTTGGGAACAGGTTTCAACACATGAATTTTGAGAGGACGTGAATCTTCGGTCCATAGCACTGCTGAGGGCAGAGTAATGGCACTCCCAAATATGTCCACGTCGAACCCTTGGGACCTGTGAATACGTGAGGATGCATGACAAAGGGGAATTAAGTTCTAGTAAGCTGGCTTTAAAATAGGCAGACTATCCTAGGTTAGATGTGTGAGAGCTTCTCTAGTGGCTCAGATGGTAAAGAGTCTGCCTGCAATGCAGGAGACCCGGGTTTGATCCCTGGATCAAGAAGGTCCCCTGGAGAAGGGAAGGGAAACCACTGCAGTATTCTTGCCTGGAGAATGCCACGGACAGAGAAGCCTGGAGAGCTACCGTCCATGGGATCTCAAAGAGTTGGACACAACTGAGCAACAAACACTTTCACTTTACATGTGTGAACCCAATATAATCATGCTAAACTATGCTAAGTCGCTTCAGTCATACTCTGTGATCCTATGAACTGTAGGCTGTCAGGCTCCCNCTTGACAGTGGTCTTGATACCACAGGGTAGTTTCCTGTCTTATTTGGGGAAAAAAAAATCCAATCTTATCTAAGGTCTTTTATATGCTGGGCAATGCACTAGAGTATTCCATGGCAATTTCAGACAAGTATGCAGTCCGTCTAGTCAAGG
The DNA here is from genome assembly GCA_006410615.1 of Neotragus moschatus. Classification (NCBI taxonomy): domain Eukaryota; kingdom Metazoa; phylum Chordata; class Mammalia; order Artiodactyla; family Bovidae; genus Neotragus; species Neotragus moschatus. The sequence continues at coordinate 592,673 of SJYA01002108.1, read as the reverse complement.
CTATGGTTTTTCCAGTGGTCATGTATGGATGTGAGAGTTGGACTGTGAAGAAGGCTGAGCACTGAAGAATTGATGCTTTTGAACTGTGATGTTGGAGAAGACTCTTGAGAGTCCCTTGGGCTACAAGGAGATCAGCCCTGGGATTTCTTTGGAAGGAATGACGCTAAAGCTGAAACTCCAGTACTTTGGCCACCTGACGTGAAGAGTTGACTCATTGGAAAAGACTCTGATGGTGGGAGGGATTGGGGGTAGGAGAAGAAGGGGACGACAGAGGATGAGATGGCTGGATGGCATCACTGACTCGATGGATGTGTCTGACTGAACTCCAGGAGTTGGTGATGGACAGGGAGGCCTGGTGTGCTGCGATTCATGGGGTTGCAAAGAGTCGGACACGACTGAGTGACTGAACTGATGGTTGCCAAAGCAAGGAATAGGTTCTCGCATTTTAGAAAGACTGAGAAGAATTACACTTTTTAAAAAGGACAAAAAATTTATTGTCTAAAAATCTTAATACAGGAACGGACACATTATTCAAAATACAATATAACAAATAACAAGAGCCTTGGAGCAGACAGATCTGGATTCAAACCCTACCTCACAGCTCATATTTACTATACCCAAAGGACTCAACTCTCTGAGTCTTTTCTTTTTTTAATCTGTTAGTAGTTGAGAAGGCTGTCTGCTTTCAGCAAGGACCAAAGGTAATGTACGTAGTAAAACTTAACTACGTCTATAACAAGTAGTTAATATTATTAAGGATTAAGGCAGTGTGGTATAGTGGTAAAAGCTGTGTGTCTTTGCCCACTCTGGCTGCTATAACAGAACACCATAGAATGAGTGGTTTATGAACAGCAGACTTTGTCACAGTTCTGGAGGCTAAGTTCAAGGTCAGGTTGCTGCACATACAGTGTTTGATGAGAACCCTCTTTCTGGTTCATGGCAGCCCTCTATTCCTCACGGCCTCGCATGGCAGAAATGGCAAGGGAGTACTCTTTTGTATGGGCACCAATTCACAATCCTTGTGACCTTGTCACCTCCCAAAAGTACCACCTCCAAATACTCTCACATTTGGGAACAGGTTTCAACACATGAATTTTGAGAGGACGTGAATCTTCGGTCCATAGCACTGCTGAGGGCAGAGTAACGGCACTCCCAAATATGTCCACGTCGAACCCTTGGGACCTGTGAATACGTGAGGATGCATGACAAAGGGGAATTAAGTTCTAGTAAGCTGGCTTTAAAATAGGCAGACTATCCTAGGTTAGATGTGTGAGAGCTTCTCTAGTGGCTCAGATGGTAAAGAGTCTGCCTGCAATGCAGGAGACCCGGGTTTGATCCCTGGATCAAGAAGGTCCCCTGGAGAAGGGAAGGGAAACCACTGCAGTATTCTTGCCTGGAGAATGCCACGGACAGAGAAGCCTGGAGAGCTACCGTCCATGGGATCTCAAAGAGCTGGACACAACTGAGCAACAAACACTTTCACTTTACATGTGTGAACCCAATATAATCATGCTAAACTATGCTAAGTCGCTTCAGTCATACTCTGTGACCCTATGAACTGTAGGCTGTCAGGCTCCCCTGCCCATGAGATTCTCCAGGCAAGAATACTGGAGTGGGTTGCCATGCCCTCCTCCAGGGGATCTTCCCAACCCAGGGATTGAACCTGCATTTCTTACGTCTTCTGCATTGGCATGAGGGTTCTTTACCACCTGAGAAGCCCTCAATAGAATCATAAGAATCCTTAAAGTGTAAGAGGGAATAAGAGAAAACCAGAGAGATGGCTGTATAAGAAAAACTCAGCTTGACATTGCTGTCAATGGCTGGAAAGGACGGAGCGGACCAACAGTCAGGGAAAGAAAATGGCCTCTGCTGCTGCTGCTAAGTCACTTCAGTCGTGTCCGACTCTATGCCACCCTGTGGATCGCAGCCCGCCAGGCTCCTCTGTCCATGGGATTCTCTAGGCAAGAATACCAGGGTGGGTTGCAAAGCCCTCCTCTGGGTGATCTTCCTAACCCAGGGATTGAATCTGTGTCTTTTAATTCTCCTGGTTCTTTACCAGAAGTGCCACTACTTCTGGGAAGCCCCAAAGAGCCTCTAGAAGCTGGAAAGAGAATGGATTACCTATTAGAGCCGTGAAAAAACATTTGAGCCTTGAGAAATGCTGATAACACCGTGATCTCACCCCAGTGTGGGTCTCTCAGTGAGACTCATTTCAGATTTCTGACTTTCACAAGTGTGAGATAATGCGTTAGTACTGTTTAATCTACTAAATTCTTATATTTCATTATAGTAAGCAACAGGAAGCCAATATGAAAACTTAGAGCCAGGAGGCTTGAGCTGTAATTCCTGCTCTCCTGCTGAAGAGTTCTGTTCTTGTCAAGTTTTCTTAACTGCTCCGTGTCTTATTTTCCTCTTCTGCGAAATGGGAATAAAAATTCTATCTAGCTACCTCATCACCTTAGGGGATAAGAAGTATTAATACACAGCTTAATCATTCAAAGTAGTGTTTGGCTTATAGCAATTAATGTATATTAGCAATAAGTGAAAGTAGCAGCAGCAATAAGTACTTTCTTAGAGACCAGCAATAGTGGTCTCAGAGATTTAGTTTCTTTTCTTTTAATGCTGTAAACATGCAATATATAATTTGCAGTTAAATGCAGTACATAAATGTGCAAACATTTACTACTTACATATTGCATGTTATTTGCAGGATACGCAATATGTAAATATATAGACATAAAATGCTGGACACGTCTACATTTCTAAACTATTTGTTGCATAAACTTGGAGAATGGTTAATAGAGTGTAGAACTCACATCCAGGGATGAAAATTGAGGTCATGCTGGTAGGGCGGGCAGAGGCAAGGAAAAACTGTCTTCAGCTGTGATCATGAAAAAGACAGAAAGGCACGCATGTAAAGAACTCACAACAATGGCAGATCGGCTGCCATTTTTAACCTAACATTTTATCACTTTTTTCTTTAGAGAACAACCCGTTGCTTTCAATCATGGGTGTGGAGAATGCACATAATTATTTGGCATTTCAAAGAAGTAAAATTTAAAAGAGCCACTAAAGTTATCCACCTCTCTTTTCTAAACTCAAAACATCAAAAATAGATGTCCCTGGCATGATAACGCACTGAAGTCATTCTGAAAGAAAATTAGAATTTCCATTCCTCATTTTCCTTTCTCCCCAGTAAGGTTTTCAGCAGATGGGAATATCAATTTAGTTACTTGACATTTAGAAGGATAAATGACTTAAGAGCTTTATGATCCCCTCTCATTGAAGCATATTTGATAACATCTGCCCAACATCTTACACTAACATCAGAGCCAAGATGGTTTAACACGGAGAGAATGGCTAGAATCCAGGACCCCAGGGTTCCATCCTTGGTTCTGATATCAACATAAGCATTGGGTGCATAGACCTGCTGATAAGTAGAGTTTCTTATTTTGTAGACTATTCATGTATTACTCCTTAGCTAATATGTAATTATTAAGACTAACCAAGCAGTTGGAAATGGGATTTGTAATCATTTAGAAAATAATACTGTACTTAGGGACAAGGTTTCATTCTAAACTCTAGGAGGAAGAAAAATCTATCTTACTAGATTGTATTAGAGAAACTGCAAAAAATATTGGATACTATGGCTAAAGATCCTATTCTTAAAGAAGAAAAATATCTCTACTCTCATTATTTCTTTTTAAAGACAAGTTGCCATCTTTACTAGAAGAAATTCTAATTCTTCTTTGAAGTCATAAATTATATTGATGTTCTTAGCCCACTAGTTATCAGTCTCAAGTCAAGAACATAAAAAAATATATAGTCTGATCCTTCCATTTTATAGTGCCCTTTTAAAGAAAAGAAGGGACTATCATCCCTAAGGCATTTATGAAGACTGATTGGGCAATCTCAGCAGATGAGAGCCATGAAACAATTAGCAACATTCATCAAGATCACCTGAACAAATAGAAAGCAAGTATCTCTAGACTGGGTATTCACATCTAAGTGAAATACAAATCTCTCCTGATACCTGGTATTTGGATATGGACTAATGAACAGTTTCATTCCTTCGAAATGATCCTCTCTCGGAATTATGTGTAAGGCATCAGTCTCTGTGTTCTAAGAAACTATGCAAACATCCAGGACTTAAGAAATAATTGCTAAATGAGGAGATAGATTAAATAACTTATTTACAAGTCTCTTCCATTCTATTGGATGGCTTGTAAGATTAAGGTGTTTTCTGCCACCGTATATATGGTCTCAGTGGAATTTAGTTTGCTAAGTTACTATTACATAAATAACGATAATGAAACATAGAATTCGGAAACTTGGAGGGATATTAAAGGTCAACTGATTCAATATCTTGATTTTCCCATTTGTAGAATGATTTTAGCATTTCAGGGGCCTTCAACAGGTCATCGAGTCAAAAGTTTGACAAAACACTCCATGAAAGATGGTAATACATTTTAGGCACTGGACTTGGATTAAATGCCAATGGTTTAGTTTAGGAAACAATTTAATGTTACATTTCACTTGCTTAAATGTATATGTTTTTATAAACTATGACTCTGGAGGAACCTACTACTTGCCGATAGTCTTTCTTGTCAAAATATCTTTATCTGGATGGGCGACATATTTATATAATCTGCTCCAGCAGTTAAAAATTAGTGTCAGTGGGCTATTAAAGACATGGAAATTTTTAATTGAAGGGAAGAAAAGAATTCTAATATTCAAACTACATGGCAATAGAATGATATGCCCTAATAATGTTAATTTAGCTCTGACCTGGTATAGTCAATTTAATAATTAAATTTAAAATTAAATATTTACTTAGGGTTTTCTTAGTCAATGTCTCTAGAATACAAACTTTAAAAGCATAGCAATTAAATGTGTTCACAACAAAGTACACTGCTTAGCACCTAGTAGATCATCAATAATTAATTAGTGGAAAAAAATGAGTTAAAGGGGTAACTAAAGAGCAACTTGGATATTTTATTATGATAGTCAATCCTACTATGTTATCCAAGCACAAACTATAAAGCAGAAAGACAACATTAAATAAAGAAGAAAGTCCAAACTGTGGCAGGAAGTTCGGCCTTGAGAGGTGTTCGTAAATCAACNACCTTAGCTAATATGTAATTATTAAGACTAACCAAGCAGTTGGAAATGGGATTTGTAATCATTTAGAAAATAATACTGTACTTAGGGACAAGGTTTCATTCTAAACTCTAGGAGGAAGAAAAATCTATCTTACTAGATTGTATTAGAGAAACTGCAAAAAATATTGGATACTATGGCTAAAGATCCTATTCTTAAAGAAGAAAAATATCTCTACTCTCATTATTTCTTTTTAAAGACAAGTTGCCATCTTTACTAGAAGAAATTCTAATTCTTCTTTGAAGTCATAAATTATATTGATGTTCTTAGCCCACTAGTTATCAGTCTCAAGTCAAGAACATAAAAAAATATATAGTCTGATCCTTCCATTTTATAGTGCCCTTTTAAAGAAAAGAAGGGACTATCATCCCTAAGGCATTTATGAAGACTGATTGGGCAATCTCAGCAGATGAGAGCCATGAAACAATTAGCAACATTCATCAAGATCACCTGAACAAATAGAAAGCAAGTATCTCTAGACTGGGTAGTCACATCTAAGTGAAATTCAAATCTCTCCTGATACCTGGTATTTGGATATGGACTAATGAACAGTTTCATTCCTTCGAAATGATCCTCTCTCGGAATTATGTGTAAGGCATCAGTCTCTGTGTTCTAAGAAACTATGCAAACATCCAGGACTTAAGAAATAATTGCTAAATGAGGAGATAGATTAAATAACTTATTTACAAGTCTCTTCCATTCTATTGGATGGCTTGTAAGATTAAGGTGTTTTCTGCCACCGTATATATGGTCTCAGTGGAATTTAGTTTGCTAAGTTACTATTACATAAATAACGATAATGAAACATAGAATTCGGAAACTTGGAGGGATATTAAAGGTCAACTGATTCAATATCTTGATTTTCCCATTTGTAGAATGATTTTAGCATTTCAGGGGCCTTCAACAGGTCATCGAGTCAAAAGTTTGACAAAACACTCCATGAAAGATGGTAATACATTTTAGGCACTGGACTTGGATTAAATGCCAATGGTTTAGTTTAGGAAACAATTTAATGTTACATTTCACTTGCTTAAATGTATATGTTTTTATAAACTATGACTCTGGAGGAACCTACTACTTGCCGATAGTCTTTCTTGTCAAAATATCTTTATCTGGATGGGCGACATATTTATATAATCTGCTCCAGCAGTTAAAAATTAGTGTCAGTGGGCTATTAAAGACATGGAAATTTTTAATTGAAGGGAAGAAAAGAATTCTAATATTCAAACTACATGGCAATAGAATGATATGCCCTAATAATGTTAATTTAGCTCTGACCTGGTATAGTCAATTTAATAATTAAATTTAAAATTAAATATTTACTTAGGGTTTTCTTAGTCAATGTCTCTAGAATACAAACTTTAAAAGCATAGCAATTAAATGTGTTCACAACAAAGTACACTGCTTAGCACCTAGTAGATCATCAATAATTAATTAGTGGAAAAAAATGAGTTAAAGGGGTAACTAAAGAGCAACTTGGATATTTTATTATGATAGTCAATCCTACTATGTTATCCAAGCACAAACTATAAAGCAGAAAGACAACATTAAATAAAGAAGAAAGTCCAAACTGTGGCAGGAAGTTCGGCCTTGAGAGGTGTTCGTAAATCAACACAGAACAAAGACTTATGAATAAAATACCCCATGTCTTTTTTTTTCTAATTAAAATCTGTATCTTCTTACTCTCACAAAATATAAATTTGTTATCTTTAAAAGACACATCTTTTGACAAAGTTTTTTTAATTGGAAGTTAGTTGTTGTACGATATTATATAAGTTACAGGTATATAATACAGTGATTTCCAATTTGTAAAATTATACTCCATTCACAGTTTATTATAAAATATTGGCTCTATTTCCCATGTTTAACAATATATCTTTGTGTCTTATTTTATACCTAATACTTTGTGCTTCTTACTCCCCTACCCCTAAATTACCCCCTACCTTCCCCTCTCCCCACTGGTAAACACTAGTCTATTCTCTGTATCTGTGAGTCTGCTGCTTTTTTTCCAAAAAGAACAAGAAAAAAATTAATGGCCATTTGTTGTTTACTATACAATGAAACCATCCATTCTCTCTTCTTTCAGTGACAACATACTATTGGCTTTGCCTGTCACTTGCATCCTACCACTGGCTTCCGTTTGGAAGGACCATCATGCACGGCACGCTGCTCATCAATAACTAAGATTTGGGAAGGTAGCCCAAGCTCAGAGAATTGGCAGCTCTTTCTTTGAAACTTGTTTGCGACAACCAAAAGACTGAAAATATTTGGGATAATTTCATAGCAATGGTAGAAACCACAGATACCGCCCAAGAATTTCTGCAACTCAAATGCCCAGGGTTCCTCTGGTTCTCAAGTCTTCCTTTACAGTCATCTCCCGATCAACCGGAAGATAAGTTTCTGCTTATATGAACCATATCCAGTTTCTGTTGCTTGCAATCCAGGAATTTTAACTGGTGCAGAGTTCTGGTGAGGATTTCAGAATCCTCATGTCTAGATTTACATATCTGATCTGTCACTTACTGACTACGTGATATTCAGCACATTCCTTGCTCTATGGAAGCCCCAGTTTCCCTACCTGCAAAATGAAGAGGAAAGAATTTACCAAACAGAGTTAGTATAGGGATTACATTGGTGTTTGTACACAAACAGGCATCAAGCATTTAGTAAATATTCAGTAAATGTTTGCAGGATAATATGAATATAAAAGGTAAAATGACTCTTCATAGAGGTACTGTAATTCAAGAATAATAAAAGATAAAGTTACTATTTCTTCAAGAGTTCCTACTAAGTTCAGTTCAGTTCAGTCGCTCATTCATGTCTGACTCTTCATGTCTGACTCTTTGCGACCCCATGGACTGCAGCACGCCTAGCCTCCCTGTCTATCACCAAACTCATGTCCATTGAGTCAGTGATGCCATCCAACTGTCTCATCCTCTGTCATCCCCTTCTCCTCCTGCCTTCAATCTTTCCCATAATTAGGGTCTTTTCAAATGAGTCAGTTCTTGGCATCAGGTGGCCAAAGGATTGGAATTTCAGCTTCAGCATCAGTCCTTCCAATGAATGCTCAGGACTGATTTCCTTTAGGATGGACTGGTTGAATCTCCTTGCAGTCCAAGGGACGCTCGAGTCTTTTCCAACACCACAGTTCAAAAGCATCAATTCTTCGGCACTCAGCTCTCTTCACAGTCCAAATCTCACATCCATACGTGACCAATGGAAAAACCATAGCCTTGACTAGACGGACCTTTGTTGGCAAAATAATGTCTCTGCTTTTTAATACGCTATCTAGGTTGGTCATAACTTTTCTTCCAAAGAGTAAGTGTCTTTTAATTTCATGGCTGCAGTCACCATCTGCAGTGATTTTGGAGCCCAGAAAAATAAAGTCTGACACTGTTTCCACTGTTTCCCCATCTATTTGCCATGAAGTGATGGGACCAGATGCCATAATCTTAGTTTTCTGAATCTTGAAGTGTTAGGCATTGATACAAAATTTCTTAGATTTTAAGATTCATGGATTAAAAAGAAAAATTTCTAAACTAGGCAACTGATGGTCAATATCTTCATTTAAAGAGATAGTGTTCCTCTAGGCCTTTCTATTGTCTCTGCTCTGAAAAAGTGAAAGTGTTAGTTGCTTAGTTGTGTCTGACTCTCTGTGACCCCACACACTGTAGCTTGCCAGACTCCTCTGTCCGTGCATTTCCAAGGCAAGAATACTGGAGTGGGTACACATTCCCCTTTCCAAGGGATCTTCCCAACTCAGGGATTGAACCCAGGTCTCCTGCATGGTGGGTAGATTCTTTACTATCTGAGCCACCATGTAAGTCTCTGCTCTAACCTGTTATCAATAGGTGATGCAGTTTAAAATCAGTAGGGTCCTAACCCAGGAAGCATGGTGACTAACAGGACAAGTTCTGAATCACTCACACGATACCCAGTGCAAAGCACCATGTCCATTGCCCATTTTCCAGCCTTTATTCTCTACCCAGGGGTCCCCAACTGCTGGGATCTAATGCCTGATGATCTGAAGGGAGCTGAAAGGTAATAAATAATAATAGAAATAAAGTTCACAATAAACGTAACACACTTGAAACATCTCGAAACCACCCCCCTCCTACCTCCCATCTATTAAAAAACTGTCTTCCACAGAACTGGTCCCTGATGCCAAAAAGATTGCATTCCACTGTTCTAATTTAGACTTCATGGAGAAAACAGACAAAGTAACCTTACTGAATAATTGTGTTGACCTCCACTTGTCTTAGAGAGAAACCCAATTCTGGTTGGTGTTCAAGGGAGCTTTATGTTCAGCCTTCTGTTGTGACTGTAGCAGCTGAAGCTTGTTTTCTGTTGGGATAGCAGAGGACTGTTAATTCAAGCACATGCTTACTGACGTATGGTCTCCCTTTATGTTTATTGCCTCTGCTATCATGATCTTAAAGGGAAGAAGAGAAAAGAGCTCTCCTGCTAGGGCTGACTTCTGTTCCCTGTATGAGCAATATTAGCATTCACTGAGAGCTATTGATTTTTCCTGTGGGGGCCGGAGGCATATGGGTGAATCTTTTCATTTGCCCAATCGCCTCAGTTTACCAACTTATTAAATGAACTAAACACTTGCTATTGTGTAGAAGGAATAAGTCTGATTGATTAATTGTTGTAAAAGCCCTGGGGATCCAGGGACAGAAAGAAATAAAAAGACACAGTGCATTGTTTTGTTGGTGTTTTTTATTAATGTTGACTGAGGGGTATTGAGCCAGCCAAGCACACAGTGTTATATTGATTTTCAAAGTGAGCACTTAACTGATGCATCAACATTAAATATAAACATAATCCTATCGTGGGAAATAAAGCATGATCTCCTCTTCTCGCCAGGTTTCCTTGATGCAGGGTCATTTAAAGCATGAAGGTCTCAGTCCTTTTAGTGTCCAGAATTGCTCAAGTTCAGTGTTTAAACAGGGGATACTAGAGTGCCAACTTCAAGCCTAGCATTTTAATAATTTATTTGAGGCTTTCCAGAACTGTGTGATGATTCTGAAGCATGGAGAAGGGAGAAAATGAAGAATAATTTCAAAAGTCGTGTTTTTTGGAGTCACACAGAGGTGGATTCCAAATCTTTACCCAACATTTGTACAACTTACTAGGTGTATTTGAACCTCAGTTTCATCATTTGTAAAACTGACATAATTTTACCAATAACCTTGGACTATTGTGAATTTGGGGTTTCCCGGCTAGCTCAGCAGTAAAGAATTTGCCTGCAATGCAAGAGACACAGTTTCGATTCCTGGGTTGGGAAGATCCTCTGGAGGAGGAAATGGCAACCCACTCCAGTATCCTTCCTTGGGAAATCCCATGGAAAGAGGAGCCTGGCAAGCTTCAGTCCATAGGGTCACAAGAGTTGGTCATGACTTAGCAACTTAACCAAAATAGTAATTTCAAATTTTACAAGTATATGTAAGTTAGATATCTGTTAGTTGGAATGTAATAAATATTTGTTCATTTTCCTTCCTGTTTTAAAAAAAAAGCAGACTAGAAGCTCTTGACTACAGGAGGAAATACTTTCTACAGATAACAAATGGGAAGATGACATTGAAAAAAAGACTGTTTGGGATCCAGGAGCACAAAAGTCCTTACATCATCTAGAAAACTACAAAGTGCATTCAAAGTCACTTTCTTTCTTTTTTTCTTTTTTTTCTATCAATTACAAACCTGTAGTCAAAATAAGAAGGCCAGATTATTTTTCACAGATAATTTCCCAGCACTGCTTATCCAAAGGTGATGGATAACTGACTTTTGTGACCCTCATCCCCCAACGCAGCATGAGTCGTAATGGTAAGTTATAGGTGGGGCATTGCATTGGGTAGACAATGTTAAAAAAAATAATAAGGAAATAAAATACCAGTAATTGGTATAAGAGAAAAGAGTTCAAAGGGGGAGAAAGTGCCTGTGGTGTGTGCTAAGTCCCTTCAGTCATATCAGACTCTGCGGCTCATGGATTGTAGCCTGCCAGGTTCGTCTGTCTGTGGGATTCTCCAGGCAGGAACACTGGAGTGGGTTGCCAAGCCCTTTTCCAGGGGATCTTCCCAACCCAGCGATCGAACCTGTGTCTCTGTCTTGTGCATTGGCAGGTGGGTTCTTTACCACTAGCACCACCTGGGACGCCCTAGAGAAAGTACTGTGCTAATTTAAATGAGGGGAACGGAGGACCTCTCTGAGAACGGGCTGTTTGAAGATACCTGGGGAAAGCGAAGAAGAGAACCTCGTGGATGCTTCAGAGATGGCATTCCTGATAGGCGGAGGATCAGAGCAACCTTGTAAGATGGCGGAGTGGGGTGGGGAGGGGCCCTGTGTCTGGGGCATGGGGCGCAGGGTAGGGGGCTTGGAGCTGAGACCTGAGACGGGGTCACAGTGATGTTTCAGAAAATAGTGAGCAAAGTCTTATTGGCCTTATCTCGCTTCACAGCAACAATGGGAACGATGTCTATACTGATGGGGTCTGCACATATAAATGAAAAAAAAAGGGGGGGGAAACTGATACCTTAGGAGGAAGTAGGCACTCCTTTTGAGCACTTATTCTTTCCAAACTGTAAAGAGATGAAAAGAGTTATTAGACATATTGTGTTACTCTTCTCACTCTTTATGCCACCTTGAAGTGAAGTTTCTAGGACTAGCTTTGAATTTTGGAGTACTTTACTAATGATTTTGTTTTNAAAAGGGGGGGGAAACTGATACCTTAGGAGGAAGTAGGCACTCCTTTTGAGCACTTATTCTTTCCAAACTGTAAAGAGATGAAAAGAGTTATTAGACATATTGTGTTACTCTTCTCACTCTTTATGCCACCTTGAAGTGAAGTTTCTAGGACTAGCTTTGAATTTTGGAGTACTTTACTAATGATTTTGTTTTTATCTTTGAAGGCAGACATGGAGCCTTAGCTTCGTACTTCTAGCTTTTATTACAAAAGCTGACACCTGGTAGACACAAATATATGTTGACTAAATTAATTCCGCAGAAAGACTAATATTTGTTACTACTTCCAGTTGAAATTCATTTGCTTCCACATTTATTATCGTCTTATTTGATCCTGATGGTAATCCTGAGAGGGAGCTATTAACATCTCATGACACCCAGAGCTGTGTCATAAAATGTGCTGAGATCACTGAGACTTGGGGAGGGTAAACAACAGCTGAAGTCACATAATTAAAAGTGATAAAAGTCAGATATAAACACTAAATCACATTACCTCTTACAAGATCCTATGCCACATTTGCTGCAAATGTCCTCCCAATATCCACCTTCTGAGCTAATCCTTTACTGTATATCCCAGGACTGTGTGCTATGTGCTATGGTTATTTGCTCAGTCATGTCTGACTCTTTGCGACCTCATGGATGGCAGCCCACCAGGCTCCTCTGTCCATGGGATTCTTCAGGCAAGAATACTGGACTGGGTTGCATGCCCTTCTCCAGGGGATCTTCCCAACTCAGGGATCAAACCCAGGTCTTGCTCATTGTAGGTGGATTTTTCACCATCTGAGCCATGAGGGAAGCCTAAGAATACCGGAATGGGTAGCCTATCCCTTCTCCAGGGGATCTCCCCGCCCCAGGAATCAAACCAGGGTCTCTTGCGTTGCAGGCAGATTCTTTACCAGCTGAGCTACCAGGGAAGCCCCAGGCTAATCCCAGTTAAAACTAGCTATCATATCTAATGTGGACATAAGGGCTGAAAATCAATAGATTAGATCGATAGGTATCCAAAAACAACTGTGCACAATAAGGAAGTGGGTGAATTTTCAGACATTATGGGGTCGCACAGAGTCGGACACGACTGAAGTGCCTTAGCAGTAGCAGTAGCAGTAGGAATGCCTATTTTTCACCTTAATGTATTGGAACAAGAATTCTTCAGAATTAACTGAGCATACAAAGCTCTGAATGAAGACTCTAATATGACAGACTGACAGCTATACAGGGTATTTAGCCACTTATGCCATGGTCTAGAGTTTTGAAAAGGCACCCAATTTTAGTGGCAGGTAAGAGACCAAATTGCATGTCAATATCTTGACTGTTTTTTCTACTCTGGCAAAGCTGCATGTTTCTCTTAGATTCTTGTCATTTTACCAGAGCCCTATTGTTAGTCAGCCTCCATTTGCAGAGATCAAGTTAGTTTCTCCCACTGTAAACTCATCACTTGCCTTTTAGGAAACCTTTACAAAGTGCCAAACTTGCTCATTCATAATTTAAACCCAGGGAAATAAGACTTACCATGGAATGAGCATTTAAGCAGGTTTTTAACTGCGGGGAACCTCTGGAGACAAAGCCATCACCCCATCTGATCGACTCTCCTCTCCATCAGTGACTCTTGGGGTCTCATTATCCTATTTGGTATTTCAAAACTGAAACAACTGTACAAACACCCAGGGCATCACTCATTGCTACCAGAGTAAAAAGGCAGCAAAAAATGTGCCAGCGTCAGCATGCAATAAGGGTCCATAAAAGAACCAGATGCACAAATGATTCATCATCATCAATAGGAGCTGCCAAGGCGAAATGAAAAGGGAAACAAATTAGAAACTCTTTCCATTGTGCTAATGAGCCCGCTGTCTGAGATTGAAGGGGAGCACAGCTCTTCCACTATCAACTCTATTTTGCCATTTAATTTAATTTTGGTAACTACTCAGTTCAGAGGTAGAGGGGAGAGTTTTCACATATGTATTTAACACACACCTAAAGATCGTTTACTCTGTGCCCTATTCTATACTACGAGCTTTGTAAATACTTGTTTAAATATCAGAAATTTTTTGTCAGTTTCCTTTCTGTGCGTGTTCTTCTTCTCTTTCTCCTTTCTCTTCTTTATCATTAGTATGTAATATTTCTGTAAATTTTCCAAGGTCAGACTTTACAATGAATAATAGTTGACAGGTGACATCCTGTCTTTATCCTAGGGAACATTAAGGAAAAAATCCAAAATATATTTATTTTATGGTTTCTAAATTTAACTATGATTTCTAAAATTTAATTTTAACTATGTCACTATAAAATCTTATGCACAGAAACTTAATGACTTTTGCAGAGAAGAAATTTTTTTAACATTGGACAAATTGTGCAGTTCTTTCTCTATAAAAGCCATTTATTGTGCCATTTTTTCTCTATGAATGTTATCGTCATATTTCCTGCACTACCAATGGGAAAATCCTCACCCAAACTGCTATTATAGCAGTAGTTAGAAAAAAGTCAGAAGAAGGAGGCAATAAATGCACCTCTCCCCCTGATGAATAAGTGATTTTTCTAGGCATCTGCTGGAGAAAAAGAATAATCACAATTTATATTTTCTTTCTTCATCTACTGAAATCACCATTTGTTATGAGTTGTAAATATAAACAAATTAAAAAGAAAGAGTTAATTTAAAAAGTGCTAGTTCAGCTTTTTTCCCCCAGCCTGCAAAAAAAGAGCCTGATACTGAAATAAAACTATAAATCGGTTAATGACAGGGTTGGATTTTGTGAGAGATTTAGCTTCTCAGCTAATGTGTCTCCCATTGTGGTGAAATTTCAGTATGACCCAGTGACTATTTTTCCTTTTATTTCTCTGGCAAGATGGGAGGAGGGGCGTGAAGGGTGAGAGCTGGGACAGCTGCGACTCTGTAGCAGACACTATAGTTTTCTTGTTTGTGAATGTATTGAATCGTAATGACACACCTGACAAAAGGAATTATGTCTTTTCGTGGGCTTGTGTTCTTTACTGCTCACATTTGCTCTTGGAGAAGAAGAAACAAACAAACCGGTGAATTCAACAGGCTATAAATCTTCCCTGACATACAGTATGATACTGTTTCCTGGTGGAAGAGAAGGCCCAGGGAACATAGAGAACCTCCCTACCATTCATGGAACATGTGTTGGAGAGAAAGGAAAAATTACAACACTGGGGCTTCCATCCCGCCTCCCCAAGCGAGTCTTTCCCTTTGAGTTTCCAAATCAGACTGACAATCAAGAGGGATGATGACAGCCCCGCACAATCTCTCNGAGAAGGCCCAGGGAACATAGAGAACCTCCCTACCATTCATGGAACACGTGTTGGAGAGAAAGGAAAAATTACAACACTGGGGCTTCCATCCCGCCTCCCCAAGCGAGTCTTTCCCTTTAAGTTTCCAAATCAGACTGACAATCAAGAGGGATGATGACAGCCCCGCACAATCTCTCCGAACTTATACCTCCTTATTTCCAATAGGTTAGATCTGTTTCAAAGTAAGCAAACCTCACTAGTGAACACATGCAATTCCTTACTTACACCACTAATAAAGGAGGGAACTGCAGCCCCCAAAATATTGGAAAATAAATCTAGCTTTTACTATTGAAGAACACTAATAATTTTCAATACGCCTTCAATAAATTTCCTTTAAAATATGCACAAAGATATAAAAGGGGCAAAAAGTTAACAACCAGACTATTAATGAAAAATAAGACCTAAAGCAATGTGTGAGGGAAATCACTAATAACATCATTAGTGAAGACAGATTGAGAAGAATATTGTTAAGTCCATGTATAGTATTTTTTTCTGAGCCAGAATAGCCCAGATGGCCATAAGAAACTGGAAAAAAAAAAAAAAAAAAAAAAGAGTTGATTCGACCCTTGCCTACCATTCAGCTCCTAAGTCTGGAGGGAGGGGGGCTTCCCTACAAATGCTCTGCTTTCCTTTTTGCTTTCCTTTTTCATTCTTTCCTCCCTTCCTTCACCCTGCCCTCTCTCCCTCTCCCTTCCTCTCTCCTTCCTCCTCTCTTTCTTTCTTTTCCTTTCCCTTTCTCCTTGCCTCTCCTTTTCCTTTCTTTCTCTTCCCCCCACCCTTCTTTTTCCCCATCCATCTTTCCATACAGAGTTCTAACTGTTGCTTCTTGACTTCTATACAGGTTTCGCAGGAGACAGTTAAGACAGTCTGGCATTCCTATCTTTTTAAGGGCTTTCCACAGCTTATTACGGTCCACACAGTCAAAGGCTTTGGCGTAGTCTATGAAACAGAGGTGGATGTTTCTCTGGAATTCGCTAGCTTTCTCTATGATCCAGAGAATGTTGGCAGCGTGATCTCTGGTTCCACTTCCTTTTCTAAATCCAGCTTGGACATCTGGAAATTCTTGGAGCAAGAACTTTGCTTCTTGCAAAAACAATAAATAAAATAGCACCCAGAATATGTGACATTACTTTAGGCTTAGGAAGAGAACAGTGAGAGAACTGTTCATGGAGATTGGAAAAATGACTTCTGTGAACCTGTATTCATTTCTCTCTTCAACTCAAAGAGTGTTATTCAGGGAAAAAATATTTGATATTACTAGTGCTTGAGATAATTTGGAATACAAACATCATAGCTTATGGCTTTAGGCAAAGGAACAGCACAACTGAATTTTACCAGCTTGCCTTAATTGTTATCGAGTGCACTTGACATGGTGTTAAGATGGAGATGACTCAGAAAAGACCTTGCAAGTTTGCAAGAAAATATTATTGGTAAAAGAGTTATACAGAAATTCTTGCACTGGAGAAGTAGGAAGTTGTAACAATTTCTCATCGCCAACTTACAGCTGACAAAATGGAATAACAATAAGTCACAACCTCAGGGCAGAGAGCAAATCAATAGCAAGTCCATAAAGTACTCGGTTACATTTTCTAAAGAGATGAAAGTGGGCCCCAGAAAATCTTCTCGTTTGGACAAATTGGCTCAGAAAAAAAAAAAAAAAAAANGCAATAAGGAGTTCATGATCTGAGCCACAGTCAGTTCCTGGTCTTGTTTTTGTTGACTGTATAGAGCCTCTCCATCTTTGGCTGCAAATAATATAATCAGTCTGTTTTCAGTATTGATCATCTGGTGATGTCCATGTGTAGTCCTCTCTTGTGTTGTTGGAGGAGGGTGTTTTCTGTGACCAGTGTGTTCTCTTGGCAAAACTCTGTTAGCCTTTGCCCTGCTTTGTTTTGTACTCCAAGACCAAATTTCCCTGTTACTCCAGGTATCTCTTGACTTCATATTTTTGCATTCCAGTCCCCGATAAAGAAAAGGACATCTTTTTTGAAGTGTTAGTTCCAGAAGGTCTTGTAGGTCTTCATACAACCATTCAACTTCAGCTTCTTCAGCATTACTGGTCAGGGCATAGGCTTGGATTACTGTGATATTGAATGGTTTGCCTTGGAAACAAATAGTGATCATTCTGTTGTTTTTGAGATTGCATTCAAGTACTTCATTTTGGACTCTTTTGTTGACTATGAGGTTACTCCATTTCATCGAAGGGATTCTTGCCCACAGTAGTAGATGTAATTGTTGTCTGAGTTAAATTCACCCATTCCAGTCCATTTTAGTTCGCTGACTCCTAGAATGTCAATGTTCAGTCTTGCTATCTCCTGTTTGACCACTTCAAGTTTGCCTTGATTCATGGAAGTAACATTCCAGGTTCTTATGCAATATTGCTCTTTACAGCATCGGACTTAAGTTCCATCATCAGTCACATCCACAACTGGGTGTTTTTGCTTTAGCTCTTCCCCTTCATTCTTTCTGGAGTTATTTTTCCACTGATCTTCAGTAGCATATTGGGCACCTACCAGTCTGGGGAGTTCATCTTTCAGTGTCCTATCTTTTAGGCTTTTCATACTGTTCATGGGCTTCTCAAGGCGAGAACACTGAAGTGGTTTGCCATTCCCTTCTCCAGTGGGCATGTTTTGTCAGAACTGTCCACCTTGACCTGTCCATCTTGGGTGGCCCTACATGGGTCATAGTTTCATTGAGTTAGAGAAGGCTGTTGTCCATGTGATCAGTTCGGTTAATTTTCTGTGATTGTAGTTTTCATTCTGTCTGCCCTCTGATGGATAAGGATAAGAGGCTTATGGAAACTTCCTGATGGAGAGACTGATTGAGGGGGAAACTAGTGAAACAAGCAACTAATATCTAGGTCAGTGGTTTCTAATTGTTTTAGAGAATTCTTACAAGGTAAAAGGGCTTCCCTGGTAGTTCAGCTGGTAAAGAATCCACCTGCAATGCAGGAGACCCTGGCTCGATTCCTGGCTATGGAAGATCTCCTGGAGATGGGATAGGCTACCGACTCCAGGATTCTTGGGCTTCTCTGGTGACTCAGACAGTAAAGAATCCCCCTGCAATGTGCGAGACCTCTGTTAGATCTCTATATTGGGAAGATCCCCTGCTGGAGGGCATGACAACCTGCTCTAGTATTCTGGTACATGTCTGTGCAGTATTCACATTTCAATTTTTCTTTCCACATATATTTGCATTTTCTTATAATTTGAAGAAATGCTTTTTAAATCACCATGTCAATGATTAGTTAACTTCATAACTATGTAGGTTCTTTTTGAGAACAGTTGGGGTGATATTTATCCAGCTGAGTAATTGGAATATAGATNAGTATTCTGGTACATGTCTGTGCAGTATTCACATTTCAATTTTTCTTTCCACATATATTTGCATTTTCTTATAATTTGAAGAAATGCTTTTTAAATCACCATGTCAATGATTAGTTAACTTCATAACTATGTAGGTTCTTTTTGAGAACAGTTGGGGTGATATTTATCCAGCTGAGTAATTGGAATATAGATTTTGGTGGAGTTCAGGTTAGCTGACTGCACATTCTCTTCATAGTCTTTGCCAAATGTCTTAGGTTTTTCAAATTATTATTATTTTTTAAATCAAGTTATTTGAAAAAATGTCTAGCACCTCTATTCTCCCAGATATCTGGAACCCAGAGATATTCAGAAATTACGATGTAATGGTATTAAAACAAAGGATACCTTTGCCTTTCTGTTCCCTCAGTCTTGCTGGACAGTGAGAGTATAAGATAAATATTAACGGACACTGGCCAGGTATTTTTTCTCCTTTGCTAATTTGAGTTTTATATCTGAGAAGGCTAATTTGGACCTGACATAAGATGTGCTGTTTTTCTAATTCTGTAACCATTTTTGATTCCTTTAAATTTCTGTACAAGAAACTGCACTCCTTTCTATAACTTAATTATTTTTCCCCTTAAGTTTACTTGCAGTGTGGGGTGAACTTTCAGTATAAGGGGATTCTTGCCTATAGAAATAAGCATTGCAAGCTTCACATCTAGGCTGAGAGTTGGAAATATTGGGAAACACATTCCAGACATACTTTCACAAACTCTTCAGCCTCCACACTGTGCATCTACGGCATTTATATTTTATGCATATAGATATATACTGTTTAATAATTTATAGAGCTGGATACACTTGCTACAAGGCGATGTGATGTTCTCATTTGATCTACTTTGGTAGAATCACTTTCTGTCACAGAATTTACTGCAGTCATGGGCCCAGTAAATATTTAATAGCGTTAGAGACATCAGAGTCTATTTTTCTTTGAAGAATGCTTAATTATGTCAATTTCCCATGATGAGATGCTAAAGTCAGTGCTATTTGAATTTGTAGTAACTGGGTGGAGGTGGAGAAATCTTGCATGAGGCTCCCCTCCCACAAGAAGTTAATGTATGTGAATTTAACTAGGTATTCAAGCAGAACTTCAGCCTCATTAATTTGGGCCACACAAATTAAATATTTGTAATACTTCAAATGTGCTTGAGCTAAAGTTTACCTAACGCTATCAGAAAAGACTGGCTAAGCTGCATGGGCATATAAAAAACACAGAGGGGAAAAGTTCAGACTGCTTTTACTGTGTCCTCTCTATTCGTGTATTTTGGTAGGTATTATTTGCCTACATAGTAAATAGAATCATATGTTGATATTTGATGTTTGTTATAAAAAAGGGCAATTTCATATGGGTCAACTTATGAGCTTTAATCACTTTAGCACAAAAGTTCTGATGATGGAATAAACATCATCTCTGTCAGTTCTTTCCAATTGGTGACAAACCAGGCGACATTCTTGATACATTTTTCATACATTACCACTAAAATCTCCTAAGCCAAGACCTTAGCTGATGAAAAAGTTGATAGGATAAGCAACCAAGTTCCACTTGGCTTTCCAAATAACTACATGCATTTGGCCTCAAGACTGAGAGTTGTAACTTGCAGCTCTTAGTAAAGTCAGAACATATGGCTTCTCTCTGAAGAATAAACTATAGCATGATTCTCTGAGCATGATCACAGCTTTCACTCAAATATCTTATTGCAGTAATTTTTACATCTTCTAAAGAGCAAATTTTTTTAAATTTATATTGTCTTCTGGATACAAAACAATATTAAAATTTTCAAATAATTGCCTTTGGAGAAGTTTGTTTATAGAAATGTAGTTATAATTAATCTAGAAAACAAAACACATAAACTTGGTTTGAAACACTTTTATATTATTGAGTACTAAGTATTTTATGTTTAATAATAACAATTGAACACAATATTTGAAGTGAAAGAGAGTTAGAGAGTTGCATTTCCAATTACATGTTTAATTATATGTGTACTAACTTGAAGATTCTTGAAATCACAGAAGTAAAGGAGTAGGTAATATCACATTTACCAATCCAATGTCAAGGATCAAACCAATCAATCCTAAAGGAAATCAACCCTGACTATTCATTAGAAGGACTGATGCTGAGGCTGAAGTTCCAATATTTTGGCCACCTGATGCAAAGAGCCGATGCTTTGGAAAAGACCCTGATGCTGGGAAAGATTGAAGGCCCAAGGAGAAGGGGGCAGCAGAGGATGAGACGGTTAGATAGCATCACCAACTCAATGGACATGAATTTGAACAGACTCCAGGAGATGGTGAAGGACAGAGGAGCCTGGGATGCTGCAGTCCATGGAGTCACAAGGATTTGGACACAACTTAGCAACTGACCAATAAGAGCAACAATTTGCATTGTTAATCTCTTTACCAGGTGGTACATTCATTTAAGGCTGAGAAAATCTCCTGTACATTTTCAGATCTTTCAAATAACTATCAGGTACAAACTCTGTGACTTTGTGCAAATGAAATCATATGAATTTGTTCTGTCAAATTGTATACTTCTATGTTTAATGTCTCAGGAACTCATATTTGGCCCATCTGTGCATTTTATGCCCTTAACCACAAAGTGGGTGCAACAAGAGACAAGGGACCCACACTGGGTCAATGGGGCTTAATTACGGGATTTTTGCTAGACTGCTGGCAAAAAGAATCATCCTTTCTATACTTACTATAATGCAGTTCACCATAACTCTTTCAAAGAATATTTGTAAAACTCCTATTATGTACCAGGCCTTACATACCACAAATGGAGAGTCTCCCTGAGAGAAAAATGGGATAAGCATGAAAGACTGAAGACATTACTTGAACATCAGAAGTTAGCTGCTAGTGAAGGCCATTTATAAAGTTTATATATCTACAGTTTATATATTAATAAGTAAATAAAGATAATTTATAAGTATATAATCTATAAATACGTATTTTGCTGAGTTGTCAACGGTAACAAAGTATCTGAAAAATATGTTTTCCAACATTAAATTTAGGTATTGTTCAGACAACTTTATTATCTCTTAGACCCAACGCATCATTCTGAGGAGATAAGGCTTAGGAATCACATCACCCATGCATCTACGCATTTCACTAATGCAGTTTCAGTTATTGGTACATAGACACACTCACACATACACATAGACATCTCACATATTCATCTGTATATATACATGCCTAAAATTTAAATTATTTGGGTAATTTTGCTGGTCCCACATGAAATGCAAAGGGGGAGTTGTAAATCTGTATCCCCTCAGATGATTTTAGTGTGTCTAGTCCTCTCATACTATAAGCAGTTATATTAATGACCATATATAAGGATTTTTCATATAATGTGTTTCATTTATTGAGGAATTATGATTTGAAAACTTTCCCTTGAATCACTGAAACTGTGCTTATCATAGCGAAAGAGTCGGTGTTACATAAATGGGCACGACTTTCATAAACTACAATATCCCTATAGTGTTTATATACCTAGATAGCCTCTAAAATTGAGAAATATATTGAAATAAACTGCTGAATGCTGAATGAAGCCTATATATCAGTATAAACATGTATAATTCTGTTTTTTAATAGGATATGTGTATATTCAAACTCATAATTTTCACATATAAATTCACCACTACATACACATACACACAAAGGTCCATAAGGTACTCTATAAATATGTCAAGAATAATTAGCCCTGGAACCCAAAATTGTTTGAAAAAAATTTTAAATCTATTGTCATTTTCTACAGTGCTCCCTTATTATAACTTTTAGTTACAAGAAGGACAATATCCAAGAGAGTTGACCCTAAGATTCAAGATCAGAACAAATTGGCTTTACATCTTTATTTGTATTTTTTTCCCCAAAATCACTGCAGATGGTGACTGCAGCCATGAAATTCAAAGACACTTTCTCCTTGGAAGAAAAGTTATGACCAACCTAGACAGCATATCAAAAAGCAGAGACATTACTTTGCCAACNCAAGATCAGAACAAATTGGCTTTACATCTTTATTTGTATTTTTTTCCCCAAAATCACTGCAGATGGTGACTGCAGCCATGAAATTCAAAGACACTTTCTCCTTGGAAGAAAAGTTATGACCAACCTAGACAGCATATCAAAAAGCAGAGACATTACTTTGCCAACCAAGGTACATCTAATCCAAGCTATGGTTTTTCCAGTAGTCATGTATGGATATTGAGTTGGACTAGAAAAAAAGCTGAGCACTGAAGAACTGATGCTTTTGAACTGTGGTGTTGAGGGTCCCTTGGACTGCAAGGAGATCCAATCAGTCCATCGCAAAGAGTTGGACATGACTGAGTGACTGAAATGAACTGAACTATTTTTTCAACTTTTGTTACATCAACAATAACTAAAATCCATGCCATATAGGCCATTTGTAAGATATGATCAGTAAAGAGAGGAAAGGACACTTGACTAAGTTCAAGCCTTCTCTCGTTTCTCTCATTGTTTAGACATACTTCATACGTGTCTCCGGAGAAGGCAATGGTGACCCACTCAAGTACTATTGTCTGTAAAATCCCATGGGCAGAGGAGCCTGGTAGCTGCAGTCCATGGGATTGCTAGGAGTCGGACACGACTGAGCGATTTCAATTTCACTCTTCACTTTCATGCATTGGAGGAGGACATGGNTCCGGAGAAGGCAATGGTGACCCACTCAAGTACTATTGTCTGTAAAATCCCATGGGCAGAGGAGCCTGGTAGCTGCAGTCCATGGGATTGCTAGGAGTCGGACACGACTGAGCGATTTCAATTTCACTCTTCACTTTCATGCATTGGAGGAGGACATGGCAACCCACTCTAGTGTTCTTGCCTGGAGAATCCCAGGGATGGAGGAGACTGGTGGGCTGCTGTCTATGGAGTCGCACAGAGTCGGACACTACTGAAGTGACTTAGCAGCAGCAGCAGCAGCATACATGTCTCTTGGTCCTAAATCTTTTTATTTTTTAATTGGAGAATAATTGCTTTACCATGTTATGCTGGCTTCTGCTATAAAACAACACAAATCAGCCAGAATTGTGTGTATATATATGTATATTCTGTTCAGTCACTAGTTCTGTCTGACTCTTTGTGACCCCATGACTGCAGCATACCAGGCTTCCCTGTCTATCACCAAATCCTGGAACTTACTCAAACTCACGTCCATTGAGTTGGCCAGGTCATCCAATCATCTCATCCTCTGTGTCCCCTTCTCCTGCCTTCAATCTTTCCCAGCATCAGGGTCTTTTCAAATGAGACAGTTCTATGCATCAGGTGGCCAAAGGATTGGAGTTTCAGCTTCAGCATCAGTCCTTCCAATGAATNAATCGTTAAGCCACTTCAGTGGGAATTTCGTAGACTTGAGTTAATCAAAAGCGGCCACATTAATGTAACGTGATTTACCCATGTGGCTATGTGATGCCAATAAACACCCAAAACTGATGTACCCTGGGGACATTTGGATTGTGTGTACAGTCACCGGGGCTGTAACCATCTCCCCCACCCACCTCTCCAAACTTCTCTAGCTATTTTCATTTCAGTATCCATTCTGCTCAGTTTAAGTAGTGGGCATGCAAAAATCCCTGAGTAAGTTATATATACTCACCAAAATCTTCATACATTTCCTAAGTCCTCAAGATTTAGGGAGGGACTGCAGTGTTATGTCAGGCTCTCCCCATCCCCCAAAGAGCCTTTGGAGGTGACTGACCAATTCTGCCATGAATCTGCTCATTTGTTGCTTTGCTACTGACGGTTCTGTGTAAACTGCAACATTCTGTTCCTCTCTTGGGTGGAAATCAGAACCCGGGCATCGTGACGTTCTGAAGCGTAAGTCCCCCGGAAACATGCTGCCCATTCTCATGCTGCACTCTGTGTGGTCACTCCTGTCTCCATTAAGGATTTAGAGTATGCACGTGGAGAGGGACAGTTATATTACCTAGTACTGCCGGTGTTGCAACATCAGCCATTTTTAGCAACGGCTTGCTCGGTGGCCTCTTCTTCACCCTCTTCTCGGGAAGACCACACCCAGCACCTGAAGCTGAAAAGATGAGATCAGATGGATGGCAGTGTAATAGCCAGCTACACTCACAGCCCAGGGCAGGGACATGTGGGGCCACACCCAGGGAGCCGCGGCTGGGACTAGAGTGAGCTAGCAGCTGCCGAGGAGGCAGGCTTCATAGCAACAGGAGGACGAGGTGACCCTGAGCCACACAAGAGGATGTGACTGGATTGTGAATAGTTCTACGGCATGGCAGAGAGCCAAAGCATGCCACTCAGGGGTAGGTGGGCACTCTGCCTTCTCTTCGTGACACAGAGTTGCTCCCTAGAGGACCTTCCTGTGGGAGTAGAATTAGAGCTGGGGGAGCAGGTGGTGGAGTCATCTGAGGTCCTCCTGGTTCCAAATGGCAAGGCAGAATTTAATACTGAGTCTCTATTGCAGTCAACACCAATTGATTGCTTACTGTGTACTTAATGCTAGTCTAAGAGCTTAAAAGGGATTTCTTGTTTTCTCTCTACGTTTTATTTCTATAGTATCTCTATGCCTATAAGGGAGTCCTTTGAGTTTCCTCTTTCTTTAGCACTTGTGGAAATGGTACTAAAGTTCCCATAGTGAGGGGTAAGGGCTAGAATTTGAAAATTTTGTATACTGCCTTCCAATAACATCAATAATGGCAGCAAGTTGGTCTGGCCTTTTAAATACAAATTTAACTGTGGAATCTTTGAGTTTTAAAGCTGTAGTGGGGTTAGAGATTTCATGGTACCCTGGGAAAATGAATGACATAGTTCTTTTGAAGTGAAAAAAATAGGACAAGACATAAGGTAAAATAATTGTGGGTCACAAGTGAACTAATGCTAATTATACACAAGCATCTTTGAAGGATCTGGGGAGCTCACTGTTATTTAAGTTGAAGAGTAATGATATTCTCAATACGGAAGTGATAACGCATCGTTAGGAAGGTGTCCTACAATTGCAATGCGCTGAACGAATGTGCTTTAAGCTTAGATGCTGACCTCACCAACCTGTGGTTATGAAGGTAGACGTGTTACTATGAAGAGTCCGTTTTTAAGCACCTCTTCTTCTTACTTAGTCATGTGTGAAAACAATCTCTTCCCCTGAATATTCATGCTGTTACTCAAGGAGATATCTCAAATATTCTCTGGCACAGAATTGCATTATCAGAGTAGTTCATTGAGCATCCCTCCCAAATAGTTACTCCTGGGTTTTACCATAGCCACCTGCTAGGGTTCAACCCCTGAGTCAGATACCTCACTCATGTCTTACTAGCACTTGCTTTCTGCCTTCTACCAAGCAGTCAGATAATTCTGCCATCCATAATGTCCCTACGCTGTCACATGGTATGTGGCAATGCGAGAAGAAAATTGCTTTTTTCAGATTTTACTCCTTTAGCGTGATTGACTCTTAAACTTTGTAATGAAAGGGCTCTGATGTTTCATTTTGTTTTGTTTCTTNCCTTCTACCAAGCAGTCAGATAATTCTGCCATCCATAATGTCCCTACGCTGTCACATGGTATGTGGCAATGCGAGAAGAAAATTGCTTTTTTCAGATTTTACTCCTTTAGCGTGATTGACTCTTAAACTTTGTAATGAAAGGGCTCTGATGTTTCATTTTGTTTTGTTTCTTCCTGAAAAGGTGTATGTTCCTCTTATCAGATATCTGATATTCTAGTCATAGGATCTATTAACAGCAATTTTTAAAAAATTAAGATACAATTTACATAGAGTAAAATTTACATTTCTGGTGCATAGTTTCTGTGACAAATGTTCACAGTCATGTAGCTCTCACCATAATCAAGGTATAGAGCAATACCATCACCTCCAAAAATTCCCTTTGCNATTCTAGTCATAGGATCTATTAACAGCAATTTTTAAAAAATTAAGATACAATTTACATAGAGTAAAATTTACATTTCTGGTGCATAGTTTCTGTGACAAATGTTCACAGTCATGTAGCTCTCACCATAATCAAGGTATAGAGCAATACCATCACCTCCAAAAATTCCCTTTGCGCTTTTCTTGTCAAACCACGTCACTTTCAGCCTCTGGTAACTACTCATCTATATCTGTCCCTATATTTTACCCTTTTGCATGTGTCATAAATACGTGTGCTGGTTTTTTTGTTTTTATTTATAGCTAAAGTGAACATGGATTCAGTTTCCTGGGGTTGTTTTACTTTATGCATAATCATAAATGGCATCATTTCATCCTCAAAAGTGTCTCAGCCTGGATAATAAATTAGAGGATTGTGCTACTTATAGTAACACCACCCTCTCCTACACACACACACACACACACACACATACACACACACACACAAACATATCCCTCCAGGGAGAACTGGACTTAAGCCAAAAGTGAGAAGAAAAAAAAATCCATGTTCTGTTCAAGTTTCTCCCTAATCCCTCTATTTGAATAACCAACAGAAAAACAAAATAAATGTGAAGACAACTCAATAAATTTGGATCTTTAAATTTTAAATGAAGTAATTTTCCCAAAGTAATAATTTATGTATGTGGCATATTGGAATATTCAAGTGTTTAGCATATACTACAAATATTAATAAGATGGGGGCTTCTCAAGTGGCTCAGGGGTAAAGAACCCACCTGCAATGCGGAAGATGCAGGTTTAGGAAATGGCAAGCCACTCCAATATTCTTGCCTGGGAAATCCCAAGGGCAGAGGAGCCTGGTGGGCTCCAGTCCACGGGGTCTCAAAAGAGCTGGATGCGAGTTAGAGACCAAGCAACAATAAAGAACAAATAGAATAGACAGGGATATATATACAAGTCCTAGGTTCCTTGGCTCCAATGTCCCCATGTTTTCCTTACTCTAAAAACACATAAATGCATGACAGTTCATAAGTTTAAAATTGTTGCTTTAGTATGCTAATGTTCTTAGTTTATTAATACACAAAGGAACTTGTCACTGGAGAAAGTCTACGTACAGATGGATCAACTACGTGGCTGGACTGTGAAACAGATTATTCAGGAATGAAAAAAGAGGAAAAGGCACTGGACTTTCTCATATCTAAGATCCATTCCAGTCTAACACAATAGTGTACCATTGATGGAAAGAATGCAAACTTTTTATAAAGTTCAACTTGAATTTGAGTTCTCAATCTGCTACTTCCTGCCTCAGCTTATGTTCCCCATTCTGTCAAACAGGGATAATACTTAACACAGACGTTAGAATTAAATGGGATAATGCATGTAATTTGTTAGCATGGTGTCCAGCCCATAGCGTTTTTTTCAAGGTAGCTATTATTAAATGGAAGCAAAGTGTTTATTAGTTGCTTTTTAGAGTTTATTAGCACTTTGAGCAATAGAAGTAGAAATGGTCCACTGAATAAGGCTTGGTGAAATGCAGCAATTCAACTTTGATTTTTGTCTTGCAGGAGTGAGCTATTTTAAGTTTTTTCATTCCATTTAGAAGCACGTATGGTGGAGCATAAAATTCCACTGGCTGTGCTTTGTCAGAGACTGCAGGAGCCCACACAAGAAGCATCCCTAATATTTTCAGAGCCCCAGGCAAGAGTATAGGTGGCACCCCACATACAACTCATCTCAGTGTTTAATGATTATAAACTAAGCTGACAACCTGCTAAATAAAATATATTCTAGCTTCCGACATTATCAAATACATTCATAACCATATGAACAACCAGGTTTGAATTCAGGATTCTTGAACTCCTCGGAGTTCTATCCTAGAGCACGGCAGCATGAGGAAATCTGTGCCCGAGCGCCCACCCCTCTACCATGCACCCCTCTTTTCTGGTCCACCTGGACTCCATCCTTCACCATGACGGGCACCACAAGCACCTGGTCTGATCACCCAAGCTTTGTCACAAAGGGCCAGCCCTTGGGTATCCCTGAGACCCAAGGATATCGCATAGGAGGTCCCATCAACCTTTGGGAAGATGAACCAAGGGAAAAGCACCAAGCCACTCCTGGAAATAACTACAAGGACATGTTTTTCCATAGAATATGGACCTTGGTCTTGAAGTCTCATTTCCTGCAGGGAGTGGTACAGCCAGAAGAAATACTGAGAGGATCTGTCAGAAAAGTCATGCCCAGGGCAGATGCCTCTCTTGCTCAGGGTCTGAAAGCAATGCCAATTTTATATCAAGGCTTTCTGAGCAATGAAATGTGGGAGGAGGTGAAGCAGACAATTTCTAGGTCCGTTCTTTAAAACTTTGAACAAGATGGTCCCATTCTCTCTTCATTCATCAACTGGCCAGAGGCAAAAGGTCTATAAAAACATTCTGGGGGTCCAGGGTATGGCAGAGTCATTAGCTGGAAAGAGTCTGGATCCCTAAGTTCAGTTCAGTTGCTCAGTAATGTCTGACTCTTTGCAACCCCATGGATGCATCACGCCAGGCCTCCCTGTCCATCACCAACTCCTGGAGTCTACTCAAACTCATGTCCATTGAGTCGATGATGCCATCCAACCATCTCATCCTCTGTCGTCCCCTTCTCCTCCTGCCCTCAATCTTTCCCAGCATCAGGGTCATTTCAAATGAGTCAGTTCACATCAGGGGGCCAAAGACTTGGAGTTTCAGCTTTAGGATCGGTCCTTCCAATGCATATTTAGGACTGATTTCCTGTAGGATGGACTGGTTGGATCTCCTTGTTGTCCAAGGGACTCTCAAGAGTCTTCTCCAACACCACAGTTCAAAAGCATCAATTCTTCAGCACTCAGCTTTCTTTATAGTCCAACTCTCACATCCATACATGACTACTGGAAAAACCATAGCTTTGACTAGACAGATCTTTGTTGGCAAAGTAATGAATGTCTCTGCTTTTTAGTATGCTGTCTAGGTTGGTCATAGCATTTCTTCCAAGGAGCAAGCATCTTTTAATTTCATGGCTGCTGTCACCATCTGCAGTGATTTTGGAGCCCTAAAAAATAAAGTCTTTCACTGTTTCCATTGTTTCCCCATCTATTTGCCATGAAGTGATGGGACCAGATGCCATGACCTTTGTTTTCCGAATGTTGAATTGTAAGCCAACTTTTTCACTCTCCTCTTTCACTTTGATCAAGAGGCTCTTTTGTTCTTCACTTTCTGCCATAAGGGTGGTGTCATCTGCATATTTGAGGTTATTGATATTTCTCCCAGCAATCTGGTTTCCAGCTTGTGCTTCATCCAGTCCAGCATTTCTCATGATGTATTCTGCATTTAAATTAAATAAGCAAGGTAACAATATACAGCCTTAACGTACTCCTTTCCTTATTTGGAACCATTCTGTTGTTCCATGTCCAGTTCTAACTGTTGCTTCCTGACCTGCATACAGATTTCTCAAGAGGCAGGTCAGGTGGTCTGGTATTTCCATCTCTTTCAGAATTTTCCACAGTTTGTTGTGATTCACACAGTCAAAGGCTTTGGCATAGCCAATAAACCAGAAGTAGATGATTTTCTGGAACTCTCTTGCTTTTTCCATGATCCAGCGGATGTGACAATTTGATCTCTGGTTCTTCTGCCTTTTCTAAATCCAGCTTGAAGATCTGGAAGTTTGCAGCTCACGTATTGCTGAAGTCTGGCTTAGACAATTTTGAGCATTACTTTGCTAGTGTGTGAGATGAGTGCAGTTGTGTGGTAGAGCATTCTTCGGCATTGCCTTTCTCTGGGATTGGAATGAAAACTGACCTTTTCCAGTCCTGTGGCCACTGCTGAGTTTTCCAAATTGGCTGGCATATTGAGTGCAGCACTTTCACAGCATCATCTTTCAGGATCTGAAATAGCTCCACTGGAAATTCACCTCTACCTCAGTTATCACCTCCATCAGCTCTGTTCATAGTGATGCTTCCTGAGGCCCACATGACTTTGAATTCCAGGATGTCTGGCTCTAGGTGAGTGATCACACCATCGTGATTATCTGGGTCGTGAAGATCTTTTTTGTTCTTCCATATGTTCTTGCCAGAGTCTTGGGTTCTGAATCCCTAAATCTCAGCACAAAGCAGAATTCCTCCCTATCTCAGATAAAGAGTTTTTGTGTTGCTGCTGCTGCTGCTAAGTCGCTTCAGTTGCGTCTGACTCTGTGCGACTCCATAGACGGCAGCCCACCAGGCTTCGCCGTCCCTGGGATTCTCCAGGCAAGGACAGTGGCGTGGGTTGCCATTTCCTTCTCCAAGGTATGAAAGTGAAAAGTGAAAGTGAAGTCACTCAGTCGTGTCGAGTCACTGTAATTGTGCATGTGTGTGGTGAAAGTGAAAGGGCTAGTCACTCAGTCCTGTCCAACTCTTTGCAGTCCCATAGATTATAGCCCCCATACTTCTCTGTCAAAGAGTTCTCCAGACCAGATTCCTGGAGTGGGTTGCTGTTTCCTTCTCCAGGGGATCTTTTCCACCCAGAGACTGAACCCAGGTCTCCTGTATTTCAGACAGATTCTTTATGATATGGGTCCCCACTGTGTGTGTTAGTAGTTACCGTGCCCTGCCCAGCACATCTACTGTGCCAGAGATTTCCTCTGCATGCATCTTTTCCCTGTTGCTGGTATTGTCAAAAGGTCCCTAAGTTGTGTTCGACTCTTTGCAACCCTGTGGGCTGTAGCCTGNGATATGGGTCCCCACTGTGTGTGTTAGTAGTTACCGTGCCCTGCCCAGCACATCTACTGTGCCAGAGATTTCCTCTGCATGCATCTTTTCCCTGTTGCTGGTATTGTCAAAAGGTCCCTAAGTTGTGTTCGACTCTTTGCAACCCTGTGGGCTGTAGCCTGCCACACTCCTCTGTCATGGCTGCAGTCGTCATCCGCAGTGATTTTGGAGCTCAAGAAAATATTTCTTGTCTAAATGCTCCTGCGTACATGCTAAGTCACTTCAGTCGTGTCTGACTCTCTGTGACTCCATGGTCCATAGCCCGCCAGGCTCTTCTGTCCATGAGATTCTCTAAGCAAGAATACTATGTGCTTCTAATTCTGTATCCTTTCAGTAAATGAACAAAAAGACTTTCATTGTGAATGAATGGTTGGATGAATGAATGAGCAAGGAGAATTGCGAAATGAATTAGCAATTGACTAAGTATCCAGTAGCTTCCCCTGATAGGCTAATGTCAGATTCAAGCATATATTACTCAAAATAAAAAAATAAAAATCAAGCCATTAAGCCTAAATTATTCCTCCCTGTGTTTTTCTTATTTTCAGATTAATAGTTGCCAATCGTAACACAAGTAGTAACAAGCATACTTTTTGTTTGCCTCTGCTTCCTTTCCTTCCCAACCCCTAGTTTTCAGGTGACTGTCCTGATTATTTTTCTTTACATATCCCCTTCATCTTATCCATATGATTAAAAAGGGAATAGTCGTAATTTTTCTGGCTGGACTCAGACTCCTGGATGAGATTTATAGACAACAGACAGACAATAGACACTCCAGACTGGATTAATCGAAAGTCATCCCTGAAAATTAAAAACTGAAGGAATATGAGAGTCTCAGTTTGGCGGAGTGATGAAGTCAGAAACTGAGCTGAGAAATGGAGTATTTCCTGCCATAACAGTAAGCAAGGGTGTCGCAGTCACCCTAGATTCCAACCTTCCAGGGCAACCAGGAAGGGAAGAATACCCGCCCTGCAGTAGCTCTCAGACTGCCCCCACTCCCTACAGTGAGCGAGGAACTAAGGATGTGAAAAATCAAATCACTGATGCTGGCTGGCCCCAGAGAGCTGAGATGCATATGAAGGGAATGATTTCAGGGAGCCCAGACTCTTGCATCCATAGAAAGCCACTGAATTCCTTAACTTGAAATATCTGGTTTTTCTCAAATAACAAAAGTCTTTTTTATGTTCTGTCTACCTGCCCCTTCTTGCAAACGTCTATGTAACCTGGCTCCCACCCCTCCACCCCACCTCCTCGGAATAGTTCTTTCAGGGTTACTTGAGATGTTGCCTCCCAGGCTTGAAGTCCTAAAAGTTTTCATCAAATAAAACATAACTCTTATCTTCTAGGTTGTGACTATTTTGTTGAAGTGGACAGAGTCAAGTTTGATGGTGTTCCTATCCCACCAAGTGGGAAACCTGGAAGGAGAGAGAAAACCTAAAACAATAATAACAGATGTGCAAAGAGAAACAGATGGAAGATCAAAAAGCACACTTCTTGGGTCCTTCTCATTTTACAGCCCTTGGCCTCACTCTGTTCCTAATGTCCCTTTTCACCCCTGTCCTTTAGGTCTGTGGAAACAGCTTCTATTAAAAAGAGAGAGAGAGAGCTCTCTTTTGGATAACTGAAATGCATACAGCTTGTGTTACCAGCCATCAAAATAGAACTAAAGACAACAAAAACAAAAACTGGTACGCGACATCTGAAGGGGCAAAACCCCAATTTCCATATCCCAGCCTTTTCCCATACCTATCTTGACCATAAACATTTATGTCACCTTGAAATTATTCAAAGCACTCAACCCCTTTTGTCAAAGACACGAGAGGCAGAGTGTTCCGTCTTTGAAATTATACTGCCTTTACCATCAGAAAAAAATGCATCTGCTAAATTTTTTTTCAACAGAGCAACATAATAAAAGAGTAAGTGTCTTTGTAGGGAAAAATAATATAGGAAGATAATTAAATCTCAGGGGCATTTTTTTGGTCTAATGCAGTTTTTCTCAAAAAGAAAAACAAGCATCAAAGCTGCCCCCAAAGACACTTTCCAACCTGCCATTGCCAAGAACATGAAGTTGAGAAATGAGAATTCTGTGCTTGGTTTGTTCCTTCTTTTCATGAAAAAGAGGCTTAATATTCATAGGGGACAGAGTAGGAAAAAAAANATAAAAGAGTAAGTGTCTTTGTAGGGAAAAATAATATAGGAAGATAATTAAATCTCAGGGGCATTTTTTTGGTCTAATGCAGTTTTTCTCAAAAAGAAAAACAAGCATCAAAGCTGCCCCCAAAGACACTTTCCAACCTGCCATTGCCAAGAACATGAAGTTGAGAAATGAGAATTCTGTGCTTGGTTTGTTCCTTCTTTTCATGAAAAAGAGGCTTAATATTCATAGGGGACAGAGTAGGAAAAAAAAACAAAAATCCTCTGCTGCTTTTTCCAGGGGTTGAAATGCTACTCACCACCTAAGGCGTTCGTCTTTACAAAGATGGTTGCTAGGGAGTTGGATGATTTGAGGGAATATTTTTGAATGTTTATAAAACTAAAGAGTGGCATCATTGGCAAATGCACTTATTGGCAGAACTGAGCCAATTAGCTGGTGCTGCTAAAGTGACTGCACACAGTTGATTTCACTGAAGGGACAAACGTGTAATGATGTTTGCTGCTGGAGTTTCTTAAACTCTTGAAAGTTAAATCTCAGATAAAGGTAGTGATAGATTCTCTCCCTATCTCAGGACACTTTGAGTGATGGTGTTATAAAAACATATAGGAGAGCATCTTTAGGTGATTCTGACATGTTCCCTACTTTTTCTTGCATAAAATAAATGACAGGATCTGCTTTCCTAGAGGCCAGAGATGATTTTGTATAATAAGAAAAGGCCTAGCAATGTGTCTGTATATCACATGTGACTGTACAATTCACCTGTAATTCTCATTTTAATTTTCTTTCTCACACAGTTCCCTAGCTAGCGTTTTCAAAAACAATGATGGCCACCAGCTATATTTATAGGGACAATACTATTTTGTTTTAAAAAAGCAGAAGAAAATGTTCTATGCAGATAATTCAACAAATAAGCATAGCAAAATAAACATTTCCCATGATATGTAAAGATAGGGTTCACTGACTCCCTGATCACCACTTTTTATTGTCCTTCTTCCTACTACATGTCATCCATATCCTGTTTTCCTTGTGATTAGGGAAAAAAAAAAGTATGTGATTATGAAATGGATAATTAGTGAGTGTCACCAGTTGGATTCTCTGGGACTAGACTCTCAGGAATTTAGAGTCTTTAGGGAGGTTCTTCAGGGTTTAGGATTCTCTACAGAGAAGGGAACAGAGGAGGGTTGGGTGGAGAAATAACTAGGAAACTAGTTGCAATCTCATGCAATCTCAGTGGACACTGCTGGTAAGTCTATGGGGAGTGTGGACTGAAAAAAAAGAAAAAAACAATAGCCTAAAAGTTAAGAGTTACATTTTATTTGGCAGGTGGTGTAAGAGGGCAGCAGAGTATGAGATGGTTTGATGGCATCACCAACTCAATGGACATGACTTTGGGGAAACTCTGGGGATAGTGGAGGGCAGAGGAGCCTTGCATGCTGAGGGCATGGGTCCCAAAGAGTCAGACACAACTTAGTGACTGGACAAGGACAGAGGGCTTCAAGCCTGAGAGACAGCCTCTCAGATATTCTAAGGGACTACTTCCAAGAGGTGAGGGAGGAGCCAAGACACATAGGAGTTTGGCAACTTTTATTAGAATTTTCCTAACAAGTAGTTGGGACATCAAAAGATTACTGTTGGTTAAAGAAGACCGGACTTCTCAAGTTAATAAATTTAGTGCTTTTCTATGTATAGAAAGATTCAAACGTTTGAGCTCAGTGAAATCAGCCCTTTCATATGCACCTCAGCTATCTGGGGCCAGTATCCCATGTTTTCCCATCCTGAGTCTACTCAGGGTGTCCCCTAGGGGAAGAAAATGACTGCAGTGGCTAATGGCTTGATGGTTATTGCTCTTGTTCAGTCTCTCAGTCTGACTCTTTGTGATCCCATGAACTGCAGCACAAGGACAGGTTTCCCTGGTCCTCACTATCTCCTGGAGTTGATTCAAACTCACGTCCATTGAGGCAGTGATGCCATCCAGTCATCTCATCCTCTTCTCCTTCTCCTCTCACCTTCAGTCTTTCCCAGCATCAGGGTCTTTTCCAGTGAGTCAGCTCTTTGCATCAGGTGGCCCAAGTATTGGACCTTCAGCTTCAGTATCAGTTCTTCCCATGAATATTCAGGACTCATTTCCTTTAGGACGGACTGATTTGATCTCCTTTCAGTTCAAGGGACTCTCAAGAGTTCTCCAACACCACAGTTCAAAAGCATCAATTCTTTAGCACTCAGCCTTCTTTATGGTACAACTCTCACATCTATACATGACTACTGGAAAAACCATAGCTTTGACTATATGGACTTTTGTTGGCAAAGTGATATCTCTGCCTTTTAATATGCTGTCTAGGTTTGTCATTGCTTTTCTTCCAAGGAACAAGCGTGCTTTAATTTTGTGGCTGCAGTCACCATCTGCAGTGATTTTGGACCCCAAGAAAATAAAGTCTGTTATTGTTTCCACTGTTTCTCCATCTATTTGTCATGAAGTGATAAGACTGGATCATGGTCTTAGATTTTTGAATATTGAATTTTAAGCCAACATTTTCACTCTCCTCATTCACCTTCATCAAGAGGCTCTTCAGTTCCTCTTCACTTAATGCTATTAGGGTGGTGTAATCTGCATATCTAAGGTTATTTATATCTTCCTGGCAATCTTGATTCCAGGTTGTGCTTCATCCTGCCCAGCATTTCTCATGAAGTACTCTGCATACAAGTTCAATAAGCAGGGTGACAATATACATCCTTGATGTACTCCTTTCNTAAGCAGGGGGACCCTATATAGCCTTGACATATTCCTTTCCAGACTTGGAACCAGTCTGTTGTTCCATGTCCAGTTCTAACTGTTGCTTCCTGACCTGCGTATAGGTTTCTCAAGAAGCAGGTCAGGTGGTCTGGTATTCCCATCTCTTTCAGAATTTTCCACAGTGTGTGGTGATCCACACAGCCAAAGGCTTTGGCATAGTCAATTAAAATAGAAGCAGATGTTTTTCTGGAACACTCTTGATTTTTCAATGATCCAATGGATTTTGGCAATTTGATCTCTGGTTCCTCTGCCTTTCCTAAATCCAGATTGAACATCTGGAAGTTCATGGTTCATGAACCGCTGAAGCCTGGCTTGCAGAATTTTGAGCATTACTTTGCTATTGTGTGAGATGAGTTGTATTGTGTGGTAGTCTGAGCATTCTTTGGCAGTGCCTTTCTTTGGGATTGGAACGAAAACTGACCTTTTCCAGTCCTGTGGCCACTGCTGATTTTTCCAAATTTGCTGGTATACTGAGTGCAGCTGTTTCACAGCATCATCTTTTAGGATTTGAAACAGCTCAGCTGGAGTTCTATCACCTCCACTACCTCCTACATTGGTCCTGGGTGACGTCTAAAAGAGAAAAAAAACTATGAAATTATTTGCTTGTTGCTTTACAGATAGAAACAGGAATAGAGAATAGTGGAGACTAATATTGATTAGGCAAATATTTGACCCTGGAGGCATCATCTGTGTGTAATCATTTGGTGCTGTCTTTCAGGGAGGCCTGGCATGCTGCAGTCCACTCTGTCGCAGAGTCAGAAATGACTGAGCGACTGAGCTGAACTGATCTACCTATTATGTAATTATCATTATTTCCACCTACAGAGGTAGGAATTGCAATCCAAAGAGTAAGTAGATGCCCCGTGTCATCAAAAGTATCAATACATAGGANTGGTGCTGTCTTTCAGGGAGGCCTGGCATGCTGCAGTCCACTCTGTCGCAGAGTCAGAAATGACTGAGCGACTGAGCTGAACTGATCTACCTATTATGTAATTATCATTATTTCCACCTACAGAGGTAGGAATTGCAATCCAAAGAGTAAGTAGATGCCCCGTGTCATCAAAAGTATCAATATATAGGAACACAACAATCAAAATCAGCACTCTGTGATTTCAAAGTTATGCTCTTTTGAATATAACATTTCATCCAGGTTTGAGTAAGAATGATTTGATTTCTCTTTAGTCTTGAATGTCGCAACATTTTCTCTTCTTAAATGTTTAATCCCTAAGAACTGTTTTTTGGTGTTTTTTTTTTTTTAAATCCCTGGTGATTATCAGCAAAAAGAGAGAGAGACTGGAATAACAGGTGTATTTCTCTCCTTCTACTTTTATGATGGATTAAAAATTCCTTTAACTTGACAAAAAGCATCGCAGAGCGGTTAAAAGCATGAACGGTGGGGTCAGAGGCAGCCTACTTACTTAGCACTGCTTAGCTATGCATGTCTTTGGGCACAATACTGAGATTCCCTAGGCTTCTGTTTCCATGTGTGTCCAATGGACACATCAATAATGCGGGCTTCAGAGGGCAGTGGGGAGAACTCAGTGACGCATGCGCATAAAGCACCTAATGAGCCTCTGCACACAGTCTGTCTCCCATCTAGTTAGTTACCCTCCCTTTAGGGCTTCCACGGTCACTCGGTCAGTAAAGAAACCACCTGTAGCCCAGGACATGGGGATTTTGATCCCTGGGTTGGGAAAATCCCTTGGAGAAGGAAATGGCAACCCACTCCAGTATTCTTGCCTCGGAAATCCCATGGACAGAGGAGCCTGGCAGGCTACACTCCGTGGGGCTACAAGAGTCGGACACAAATTTGTGACAAAGCCACCACCATCCCCATCGTCATTTTTACTTGCTAACGTACTACAGTTGCCCATAAACCCCTATATCTAAGAAATGTAACTTTTCCAGTATTGATAAGGCCCTATCCACCTACCCTTGCCAAAGTGTAAGTGGTAAACATTTTACACAAATGAAATTTTAAAAATTATTCTCACCCATAAAATACTGCAGTGAAAACTTTAGCCCACTTCCAGAAGTGCTGCTTAGAATAAGGCATAATTAAAATAGGAGAACAATCAACACCAGGAATGTTAGCATAAAACCAAGGAAATTATTAAGAAACTAAACTGAACACCATCATTAAGAATCACCAGAGGCCTCTATAAATATGTAAGTAGTGTAGGAGTTGAGATAATACAGAAGGGAAACACACTATAAAAATATGTTTGTGTCTATAGGCATTGCCTGCCTGAGTCTCTGCAGATTGTATAACTCAGAGCTTCTTCAATGTGTGTGACTTATGACCGTGAATCAAATATTAGATAACATCAAGGCTTGAATTTCAGCAGGTGCTAAAGCACAATCTATATTTATTCCTGTCCTTAAATGTAGTAGCTGAGCCATTAAAACAACACTCACTCCACTTTTGAAAAATAGGAAGCCTATAAAAATAACCTGCGCTTTGTATCCAAAGTTTATACTTCTCTTAAGCCACCAAATTTGATTTATGGAATAAAAGAGTTATAAATCATTACGGACACCAAGAGAAGTCACATTTTAACTATCCTGGTAGGATAATGAGTCCAAGCACTTAACAAAGGTCTACCTCTGGTGTTGGAGTGTTGGAAACTGGGTTAGCTAATGCAGGGATTCCAGAGAGGCTTCCTGTCTGTGTTTCGGCTCCAGATTTTGCTCATGCAAGTCTAAACGGAACCTCCTCTACAGCTCCATGCCAAGTTTGCCCTCCAATCTGCAACTTGGAGAAGTAGTCTCTTAGTAGCGGCTGTGTCTAGAAAGTAACATCTTGGATGCGATCTCAAGTACAGGAAAATGTTTAGCCAGGAAAAACTTAGTGCATAAATTTGCACAAAGAGGAGCCTTAAGGCTGGAAAAACATTGCTGTGTTTGAAGGTGACTGCGAGGGTGGCAACGGGGGGGATTTTAAAAGGAGGTAAAGATCAAGATGCAATGGGCCATAGGGCAAAGAATCTGGGTTTTAATCTACAAGCAATGAGGAGACATTGATAGACTGTGGCCAAGGGAGTGATTGAGTGTGTAAACCGTGCTTTATAAGAAGCATTTTGGCTGTTGGATGGGAAATGATCAGAATGGCAAAGACTGCATGACCAACAATATAGCTAAAGAGGCTACTTTGGTGACAGGAAGCGCCAGTGGCAAAGAACCCACGTGCCAGTGCGGGAGATGTAAGGGACTCAGGTTTAATCCCTCATTCAATTTGGAAGATCCCTCGGAGGAGGGCGTGGCAATCCACTCCAGTATCCTTGCCTGGAGAATCCCATGGACAGAGGAGGCTGGTGAGCTATATAATCCATAGGGTGGCTAAGATTTGGACACAATTGAAGTGACTTAGCAAGCATGCATGGTGGCGTGAACCTAGAGGATGAAAGTGTAGATGGAGAAAAGTAGCCTCTAGTTCTATTCCAGTGGTAGACTCAAAGAGTCTTGCTTATACTCAGCCAAGAAAAGGAATGAAATTGGATTATTCGTAGAGATGTGGCTGGACCATGAATCTGTCCTACAGAGTGAAGCTAAGTCAGAAAGAGAGTATATGTGGAATCTAGACAAATCGTACCAAAGAACCTATTTCCAGGGAGGGAGTAGAGAAACTGATGTAGAGAATGGACTTGGGAGGGTGGGATGAATCGGGAGATCAGGATTGACATAGCTACACTGTCATGTGTAAAATAGTCAAAGCTATGACTTTTTCAGTAGCCACGTACAGATGTGAAAGCTGGACAGAAAGGAGGCTGAGTGCCAAGGAATTGATGTAGTTGAATTGTGGTGCTGGAGAAGATGCTTCAGTCACTCGGACAGCAAGGAGATTAAACCAGTCAAAAGGAAATTAACACTGAATATTCATTGGAAGGACTGATGCTGAAGCTCCAATACTTTGTGCAAAGAGCTGACTCATTGGGAAGGGTCCCTGATGCTGGGAAAGATTGAAGGCAAAAGGAGGAGGGGGCTGCAGAACTTGGTTTGATAGCATCACTTACTCAGTGGACATGAATTTAAGCAAATTCTGGGAGACAGTGAAGGACAGGGGGTCCTGGCATGCTGCTGTCCATGGTATCGCAGAGTCGAACATGACTTAGTGACTGAGCAAGTGGGAACCTACTGTAAAGCACAGGGAGCTTTGTCCAGTTTTCTGTGATGACCTAGAGGAGTGGGATGGGGTTGGGGTGGTGGGGGGGAGGTTCAAGAGAGAGGGGATATATGTATATAAAGCTGATTCACTTTGTTGTACAGCAGAAATTAACACAACATTGAAAAATAATTTTACTCTAACAGCAACAACAAAAAAGTTGTAAAATAAAACAGAAAACCAAGAAAAAATAAAAGCCTTGCTGATAAATGAGATGTAGATTGCAGGTGCCTATAAAAGGGAAGTTGTCAAGAATTTCAAAGTCTCTTGCTTGAGTGGTAATAAAGAACTTTCACTGGAATGGGTAAAATACCAGGATAAAGGATCAAAAGTTCAAGGGGGAATTGCTAATCAGTGTGCATAGAAGTTCAGTTATGCAAGGTGGGTAAGTTCTAGAGATCTGTACAACAGTGTGCCTGTAGTTAACAATACTGTATTGTGAGCTTAAATTTTTGTTAAGAGAATAGATCTCATGTAAGGTGTTCTCACCAAAATAATATTTTTTAAAAAGAAGGAAAAAAAAAAAAAGATTTCAATGCTTAGCCTGTTAAGTTGACTTGTCTATGAAGCATTCAAGTAGAGATGTAGAGATTTCTAGTAGGCCATAAGTTGTAAGAGTTTGTAGGTTAGAAAAGACCTCTCCATTATTGTCTTTGTGACCTGTGTAGGTTGCTTCATTATAAGCAGTTCTTTGTAGGCTTTTCCTAAGTGTTTTCCTAGGTTCAAAGAAAGACAGCCACTATTAGAAGGAACATTTCTTAAAATTCAAATAACCAGATGACCTTTATAACAAAAAGATTTTGCTAAGACCTTGATGACAAGCTGTGTACACTGCTTGGCAATAGCCATGAAAATAAAGTTCAGCAGAAGTAAAACACCAGAGATGATTTGTTTCTGGATCCTGAGCATTAGAAAGCTGTGCTGTTCTTGACTCTTTGGGAGTTATCATCACCTTGGCCAAATTCCAACCCATTCGCTTTCTGAGTCAAAAATAAATTCCCATTTGTAACAGGGTATATAGCATAGGACTAGAGAAACTATCAGAATTCTGACGGTAGAAAAAAAANGATAATAGGATCAAGGACTTTATTGTTCCTAATGACTTTTGATCCTAATCCATGTGGGGCTAAGAGTGGCATTAACTCAGTGACAACTTATCTCGGAAAGCAAAGAGAAGTCAAAGCAGTTCACAGTCTTGGACATCTCATTTTATGTTTAGTCTGAAATGCCCAAGATCCTGCCTCCCTCACTTGCTTTCTTTTCACTTTCTGATTTCTGTCACATACATAAAGAAAACTCCTTTCTTCTATGTGATTGGAAATTCTGGAATAAGTGTACAATTTCCATGCCATGTTTAGGAGGTGAGATATGAAAACATGAGATTTCTCATTTTAGTCTGGTCTTTCAAGATGTGCATGAGGCTATAAATTTGCTGACATAATAAAGTGATAAATCTGATGAATGTGTAAATGCTCACAACTTTCTCTTCCCTNGCCATGTTTAGGAGGTGAGATATGAAAACATGAGATTTCTCATTTTAGTCTGGTCTTTCAAGATGTGCATGAGGCTATAAATTTGCTGACATAATAAAGTGATAAATCTGATGAATGTGTAAATGCTCACAACTTTCTCTTCCCTCCTTTTTACTTACTGAAGATAATCATCTTTTCTTTCTAAGAGGACTTTGGCTTTGTACCATGGTTTAGGTGACTTTCTAATGTGGAAGTTAGAAATAACAGAAATGGAATGTGACGATAAAGATTCAAATCAAGATACATAGAAAGCTGAAGGAAAGAAGGATAGGAGAAAAATGTCCTTTTTAGGGTTAAAAGATTGGATTCCAATTGGTGATTGGATTGGAATTCCAATTGGTGATTGGTGACTGGAATTCAAAGTGAAGAAAAGAAAATTTGTAGATGCTCAGTGGTGGATATGAAGAGAAATAGGGAGAGAAGATGTTTCTAAAATACGCTTCAGTTCAGTTCAGTCCCTCAGCTTAGGGGAACACAAATTCATTATCTTACAGTTGCTGAGGGTCAGGTGTCTGGGTATGGAGCAGGGTCTCATCAGCTGAAATCAAGGTGTTGACAACTACTGTGATCTCATCTGATGGCTGGGGTCCTCTTCCAAGTTCACTGATAGTTGGTGGGATTTAGCTTCCTGTGGACATAAGTCTGAGGTCCTCATTTTCTTTGGGGTTATTACGGGGACTGTTCTTAGGTCCCAGAGGCAGGCTGGCTAGCCTCAGGTCCTTGCCACAGAAAGCTCTCTCGTGGCTGTTTGCTAATTCAAAGTAAGCAAGAGTCTCTTCTGCTTGAATCTCTCTGACTTCTTTTAAGGGTTCACTTGATTAGGTCAGGCCCACCTACACTGCTGCTGCTGCCGCTGAGTCGCTTCGGTCCTGTCCGACTCTGTGCGACCCCATAGACGGCAGCCCACCAGGCTCCCCCGTCCCTGGGATGCTCCAGGCAAGAACACTGGAGTGGGGTGCCATTCCCTTCTCTACCACCTACACTAATCTCTATAATTTATTTTTTTATAGAACTTGTTTTGGAGTATAGTAGCTTCCCGATGCTGTGTTAGTTACTTTGTGTACAGCAAAGTGAATCAGCTGTACGTACACATATGTCTTCTCTTTTTTGGAGTTTCTTCCATTTAGGTCATCACAGAACATTGAGTAGAATTCCCTGTGCTACACAGTACATTCTCATTATTTATCTGTTTTATACATAGCAGTGTATACATATCAAAAAAAAAAGAGAGAGAGAGAGAGAATGTGGAACCCCCAAATACAGAAAACTGACAGTATATATGGTCAATAAACTTTGACCAAGGGCACTCAGCGACACTCAGGATGAAACACATGCACTGACCT
Organism: Neotragus moschatus; assembly: GCA_006410615.1. Classification (NCBI taxonomy): domain Eukaryota; kingdom Metazoa; phylum Chordata; class Mammalia; order Artiodactyla; family Bovidae; genus Neotragus; species Neotragus moschatus. The sequence goes on along the minus strand of SJYA01002108.1, from coordinate 549,510 downwards.
TCTGTCTCTGAGTCCCAGAGACAGACTTCAGGGGAGTCAAGCTTCCCATGTGTTAAAGCTCAGCCACCTCCTCCCATCCTGTGCAGGTGCTCTTGCTTTTCTACAGGCATCTTCTAATGATTGCAGTAATCTCTGCAACCCTCCCTTCTTCTGCACCAACTCTTTGGCCATGTAACTCAGCAGTGCACAACCCCCTCCCTGTTGGGGCCTGTGACTTGTTTTGCCTATCACAGCAAGTGTGATGCGGGTGGCAGCTGGAGTGACTGGGCTTTCCCTGCTGCTGTTTCTGCTCTGGCCATATGAGGTCACATGAGGCTGGCCTGCCCAAAGTTGAGCCATGAGAAGTTGGCTTGAGTTGCCTAGTCAACAAGGCAAGGTCTTGGTGTACCAGCCAGCAGCCAGTTGACCCCTAGACATGGGAGTGAGCACAGACAACATTATTGAAGCTGTCCCACCAAACTTCAGTATTAGGAGCAAGCCCTGCCTACAGGGCTACCTGGATGATTCTTTTTTGTGCTATTAAAATCATGTGGTTTTTTATCACCTAGCATTATTGCACCAACAGAAAATGAATGCAATTTCCCCCTTCCCTCTATAGCTTTAAACTCATTTCCTGGAGCTCTTTGCCCACAGCCCCAAAGCACACTCAACTCTTCTCCTCATTCTACACTTTGATGCTACATCTTCCTTCAACTTCATTTTACCTCCAGGTCTCCCTCTGCTTTCACTGCTGACCAGGAGACTCCAAAGCTCAGAGCAGAATTAGTGCCTGTTCCAGGAGATCAAACCAGCCTGAAAGACCAGAAAGTAGAGCAGATGCTGGAGGAGCAGAGACACTTCTGTGAGACTCTAAGATTTTGTGCAACCAGCAGATCATGAAGATTTTTAGTAAAATCAGTTAAGTTCAGTTAAGTTCAGTTACTCAGTCGTGTCCAACTCTTTGAGACCCCATGGACTGCAGCACATCAGGCTTCCTTGTCCATCACCAACTCCCAGAGTTTACTCAAACTCATATCCATTGAGTTGGTGATGCCATCCAACCGTCTCATCCTCTGCCATCCCCTTCTCCTCCTGCCTTCAATCTTTCCCAGCATCAGAGTCTTTTCTAATGAGTCAGTTCTTCGCATGAGGTGGCCAAAGTATTGAGCTTCAGCTGTAGCATCATTCCTTCCAATGAATATTCAGGACTGATCTCCTTTAGGATGGACTGGTTGGATCTCCTTGCAGTCCAAGGGACTCTCAAGAGTCTTCTCCAACACCACAGTTCAAAAGCATCA
>SJYA01002108.1:357562-548040 GCA_006410615.1 Neotragus moschatus | reverse complement strand
AGCGCTCAGCTTTCTTCATAGTCCACTCTCACATCCATACATGACCAGTGGAAAAACCATAGCCTTGACTAGATGGACATTTGTTGGCAAAGTACTGTCTCTGCTTTTTAATATGCTGTCTAGGTCGGTCATAACTTTTCTTCCAAGGAGCAAGTGTCTTTTAATTTGATGACTGCAGTCAACATCTGCAGTGATTTTGGAGCCCCCAAAAATAAAGTCTGCCACTGTTTCCACTGTTTCCCTGTCTATGAATGCATTTAAAAACAAATAAGTAAAAATATACTTAAGAATAGGGTTTCTTAAATTTGGCATTGTTCGCATTTTGGACTGATGATTCTTTGCTGTGGGGGCCTGTCATATTGTATCAGAAGCATGCCAGTAGGAGCCCTCCATTCATAACAACAAAAATGTTTACAGTCACTGCCAAATATTTGCTGAGGGGGAAGATTTTCCACAATGGAGAGCCACTGCTTAAAAACATCTATGCCTCCTTTCCCTGCCCATTACCACCCTCAACCCACATCCCCCCCAGTTATCAACCTTTTTCCACTTTCTCCAAAGAGTAGGTAAACATTAGAATCATTTCAGCCATAGTTATCTACTGGGTTGCTCTTCCTTCATCCTGACTCTGCACAAAGAGTAAACGTATTGGGTGCCATCAGTAAGTAGTTAGGATTTCCNATACATGACTACTGGAAAAACCATAGCCTTGACTAGACAGACCTTTGTTGACAAAGTAATGTCTCTGCTTTTCTACATGCTGTCTAGGTTGGTCATAACTTTTCTTCCAAGGAGTAAGCATCTTTTAATTTCATGGCTGCGGTCACCATCTGCAGTGATTTTGGAGCCCTCAAAAATAAAGTCTGCCACTGTTTCCCCATCTATTTCCCATGAAGTGATGGAACCAGATGCCATGTTCTTCGATTTCTGAATGTTGAGCTTTAAGCCAACTTTTTCACTCTTCATTTTCACTTTCATCAAGAGGCTTTTTAGTTCCTCTTCACTTTTTGTCATAAGACTGGTATAACTCTAGCTGTACAGTATAACATGTTCACAGGCTCACTGGATTAAGATGTGGGCATTTAAGATGAGGGGTGGGGAACCATTATTCTGCCTGCCACAAAGCCTCAAACTTTCTAGCGCTCTTTTGTTGAGATTAGGAACCATGGGTTACTATTGTTACCAAGACTAATCCATGACAGGTGATACATATTTAGGGGAACTATATAATTTATCATTCAAATCAGGATACTTTTGTGTGTGAAAGAGGTACCCAATAATTCCCACAGAAAGACAGACATAAATTGTTCCAGTCCATGCAAACAACAACTGCTAATGTTGCATACTACATATTTCACAAATTTTTTAGAAATTTGATATAATTATAGACCTGTTTTTTGAATGTTCAGTTATATGCTAAGTGATTTATGAATCCAAAGTATACAATCAAGTTAGGTAGAAATGATTCCTACATGCAATACTGTGAGTGAGCTAAATTTTCAGATACACACCCACTCTAGTATTCTCACCTGAAAAAGCCCATGGACAGAGGAGCCTGGCGAGCTATAGTCTGAAGGGTCTGAAAGAGTTGGTCACAACTGAGCAAGTAAGCACATACTCTATGAAGCATAATTTAGAGAATATCAGTGGAAGCTGATGTTTAGTGGATGTCACATGGAGGAGATGGAAGCCAGAAAGTAAGAAAACAATGCTGCAGAAAGTTAAACAAACGTGCGCATAACTTCTTGTAAATTAAATTCACATTCCTATATTTTCTTCTAAACTTATTCAAATGCATAAATATTACAAAGCTGGCACTATATTCTATGCTGCTTCTTTTACTTAAAATACAAGCAAGTCTTCATCTTCCATCATTATTTTCTTATTATTTCAAAAATTTCCATAGTTTCTAATTAAGTGATATTGATGTAACTTCCAAGATTTGTCAGGCATAAACAATATTGTCATGAAAAACATCTGAACTGTGGTTCATTTTCTCTTGGCATGTGTGCTCAATCATGNGCTGCTTCTTTTACTTAAAATACAAGCAAGTCTTCATCTTCCATCATTATTTTCTTATTATTTCAAAAATTTCCATAGTTTCTAATTAAGTGATATTGATGTAACTTCCAAGATTTGTCAGGCATAAACAATATTGTCATGAAAAACATCTGAACTGTGGTTCATTTTCTCTTGGCATGTGTGCTCAATCATGAGAAAAGCCCTTTTCTCTTACAGATTATGAATATGTGGTTAATCCAATCCTAGGAGTGGGAGGATGGGTGTGAGGGAAAAGCAAAAGCATTCCAGATGATACCATACACAACTCTATTTGCTCAGTAGTGTCTGACTCTTTGCAACCCCATGGACCATAGCCTGCCAGAATCCTCTGTACATGGGTATTCTGCAGGCAAGAATATTGGAGTGGATTGTCTTGCTCTCCTCCAGGAATCTTCCCAAATCAGGGATCGAACCAGGTTTCCCATATTGCAGGCAGATTCTTTATCATGTGAGCCACCAGGGAAGCCCACACAACTCTATAGTAACTGAATAATAGCTCCCCAAAGAGGTCTTAGGTTCAAATGCCCAGACCTTATAACACCTTACATAACAAAAGGAACTTTGCAGATGAAATTAAGAATCAAGATTAAGAAGCCTGACATGGGAAGACTACCTGGATTTTCTATTTGAGTTCAACACAAGCACAAGCCTCCTTGTGAAGGAGGCAGGAGAGTTACAAAGTCAGAGGCTGTGATGTGAACACACAAGCAGTCAGTGAAGAAGATGCGACAACTCGACGCTGCTGGCTTTGAAGGTGGGGTAAAGGGCCACAAGCCAAGGATGCACTTGCCCCCTAGAAGCTGCCAAGTCAAGGAAACCAATTCTCCCCTACAGCCCTGGTGATGTCTTTGCATTAGCCCAATGAGACTGATCTCGAACCTAAGACATCTAAACTCTAAGTTGATAGAGCCGCGTTGTTTCAAGCCGCTAAGCTTTTTGTATTTTCCTTCATTCTATCTTCACTGTCTCGTATTCACTTCCGCAAGGTGAATATCGTCACAGTTAAGCGTGAGCTTTGGAACTATAGCGAGCTTAGCATAAGTTGTTCCACTGTCAATTGCCAATTAGATGGATTTAACTATATAAATTTTCAATAAACGTCAAGTCTCAGCCTCTGGGAGTGTGTACAAGTCAGTCACTCATTGCTTGATTCATCTGTTGTATATCAGCTCTCCACTCTGGTGGAGGGACTTTAAAAGTACTCAGGCTGCAGCAGGGCGTAAAAGACATGCACTCTGCCCCTGTGGTGCATATATTCTGGTTCTTTCCTTATTCGCTGAAAATTAGGCTGGTTTTCGGTGTTTTCTGAAAAAGCTCACCGTCCTGAAATCACTGCGCTAGGCTGCAGTATGAGGCTCTTTGAAGAGGAGCTCTGTCTGTGGCTTGGGGAGCCCTCATGGTGACAAGCCACATGAGGCCGCAGAAGCGCCACTGCTCTGTCCCTACAGCCGGGCAGCTCCCCCTGGCACCCGGCTAACGACGTATTCCAGAAAACGACTCAGAAGACTCCTCATTCACAACGTAGTGCCAGAAATCTTTCCCTCTGCTTGTGACCTTGGGCTCATGGTACTCGCCTAAGAACTAAATAATGAACCATTTTGTTGCATGACAGTTGGAAAAGCACAGAGGTATTTATTTTCACTGTGCATCGAACTGAAAAATGTAGTGATTGCGCTACCTAAGAAGATCATACTGTTATAATGAAAGGCGGCTCAACTGGTAGGGGGTGTAATGAATGTAAGCCTAAAGTAAATGAATCATTAGAAAATGTACACTCCATCTCCACAATGAGTCTATTTTACTAAAATAATCTCTGGCATGGTGTTGTCCTCTCTTGGCTTTCCCCTACTGTGAATCTACCCATGATTCCAACATCACAAATCTTGTCCCCTGAGGACAGATCCATAATGAGAGTGAAGGGTTTGATTATTTGCCTTTAATAACTCTGCCTCCCAAATCCTACTTAAGGTAGCAATGATTCTATATTGAAGAACCTGCCAGAATTATTGGAGGATCAATCACAATTGGCAATTAATCATAATCACGGCTGGTAATCATAGCTGCAATTAGCAATTGATTAATTAGGACAGCTCTTCAAATGTCAGTAGAAATTTAATATCATATTAGATCCAGCCCAATAATCATAAACTTTTATAATTATTTTCCAGCTTACCATTATTTATGTCATATTTCTTCCTATTATTAGTGGCTATATTTATTTATCATTTTATTTGAACAAGCTGAACTCTCTCATTGTCTTTATTTTAGAAATCTATTAAAATATGTTTCAGTCCTGGCATTAAGTAAATCTAGTGTTAGTACCAAGCAAATATTTGCAAATTTAGGACATCTATTTGCATTGCTTTTTAGGTCAAGAACTTTTATTTTTTTCCAAAAAGTAGATGCATATTATGAATATTGAAAACTGGATAACATTGGTACATTGGATTTATGTGTGCAAAGCTTCATCTTTTTTATTAACTAATGGGGCTTCTTGGGTAGCTCAAATGGTAAAGAATCTGCCCACAATGTGGAAGATCTGGGTTTGATCCCTGGGAAGATCCCCTGGAGAAGGATATGGAAACTCACTCTAGTATTCTGTCCTGGAGAATTCCATGGACAGAGAAGCCTGGTGGGCTACAGTCCATGGAGTCAAAAAGAGATGGACATGGCTGAGCAACTAACACTATGATCCACTTGCAGGCTTGACACAGGAAATTTTGGTCAACCTTCTTTGAATGATAAGTATAAGGGCAAGAATAACCACACCACCTAATATGGGCAATAATCTATATTGGTGAAAATACACTTTCAGGAAATTAAGAGAGGCCTAATATGACCAAGGAAAATGGTTTGTGGCGTTAGTGGTAAAAAAAAAAACCTGCCTGTGATGCAGGAGACCTAAGAGAAGTGGGTTTGCTCCCTGGGTCAGGAAGATCTCCCAGGAGAAGGAAATGGGAACCCACTCCAGTATTCTTGCCTGGAGAACCCCATGGACAGAGGAGCCTGGTGGGCTGCCGTCTGTGGAGTCAGACATGACTGAAGCAACTTAGCGCGCACACACCACCTTAAATGTGAACAAGCTTCCCAGGAGGCTCAGTGGTAAAGAAACCACCTGCCAATGCAACAGACGCAGGAGATTTAGGTTCCATCCCTGGGTTGGGGAGATCCTCTGGAGTAGGAAATGGAAATCCACTCCAGCATTCTTGCCTGGAAAATTCCATGGACAGAGGAGCCTAGACGGCTACAGTCCAGGGGCTGCAAAGAGTCAGACACAACTGAGCATGGCATGACATGAGGTTACAGAAATATATTAATAAATAGAGTGGGGGATCTGTTTAAGAAATTCAGTATATATTCACCTGTTTGTTTTAAGGCTGAATTATATTGAATCAATACAAATTACCACTGCTTACATCATATATTCATTTTGTAGCTGTTCAGTCGTTCAGATGTGTCTGACTCTGTGTCCCTGTGGACTGCAGCATTCCAGGCTTCCCTGTCCTTCACAATCTCCTGGAGTTTGCTCAAAATGTAATATTTCCATTACAAAGAGCTTTTAAATACTCTGTATGAAATCGCATGTTATGTACTAGAAGGGGTATATAGGTGAATGACACTTAACTGTCTTACCTCAAATTCACAGTCCAGTAAGGGAGATGAGACATACTCCTGAACATATAAAAAGAACAAATATTAACTACACAGATGAAAATGAAGAATGAGATTTGAACAAGCAAAATATAGAAAAAAGCCATTTGCCCAGATTTACTGCTATTTTCATGGGTCTCAGCTTTTTTTCAAATCTATTTGCAAAATCAAAGGTAAAATTTCAACTATTCACATTTTGTGGGAGAAGGAGTTCTTAGTTCCCCGACCAGGAATGGAACCCATGTCTCCTGAATTGAAAGTGCAGAGTCTTAACCACTGGCCTCCTAGAGAAGTCCCTCAGTTATCTGCATTTTGAAATTGCTTTTTTTCCCTAAGATTAAACCTTCTCTTCCAAATCCCTATGTTAAAAACCCTCAATTTTGTTAACATTAATTTGTCATCAACTTGATCTTGTGTCTCAAGCACAGAAAATTTCTTAAATCCTGATTATGACTCCTGATTATAATTGATGGGACAAAATAATTCTACTTTTATCAGAGACATGGAAGCCAGGAACATTTAAGCAGATTTACTGAACATATTATATGATAGCAGTTAATTGAAGTAAATGTGTGTACTCAGTCCCTCAGTCATGTTGGACTCTTTGTGACCCCATGGACCGTAGCCTGCCAGGCTCCTTTGTCCCTGGAATTTTCCAGGCATGAATACTGGGTTAGGTTGCCATGCCCTCCTCCAAGGGATCTTCCCAGGGATCGAACCCGCATCTCCTGGGTCTCCCGCGTTGGCAGGTGGATTCTTTACGGCTAGCACTGTCTGTTTTACACCTCTGGCCATGGATTTCCCAGGCAAGAATACTGGAGTGGGTTGCCGTTACCTCCTGGAGTGTATCTTTTTGACCCAGGGATCAAACCAGCATCTCCGCAAAATTGAAGTAAAAAATGAGCAAGTTGGTTTCCTTTTTACCCTGCATAGTATTTTTTAAATTTTATTTTTAAAATTTATTTTATTCAAGGATAGTTGATTTGCAACATTGTGTTCATTTCTGCTAACTCAGAAACAGAAAGACAAATACCATACGATATCACTTAGATGTGGAATCTAAAATATGACACATGTTTTATTCTGCTATTGACTTTCTGATAATTAAGAGACATATTTTATGGGACTCACACTGGGGCATGGACCACAGGCCATGTGATGAAGGCATGGTCTGTGTGAATAACTAATGCTCTCTCAGCCTCTACTCCATTCGCAACTATACATTGTTGTGCTGTACAGAATGTTCGCTCATTGCCAAAAACGTTAATTCAAACTATAGAATCAGAAGCTGTTGAAAAGGTAATAGACACTCATGAAGGGTGCATTACAGTGGAAATTTCAGTAGCATTTTGTATTACATCCATATTAATAGCAAATTACCTTACCATGGGTAAAAGCATTCCATAATGAACACCCAAGGAATTAGGGACTATTAGCCTCATCCTCAAAAGCCCTGTCTAGAGGTGAATTCTGAAAAATTGAAGACTATGAGCATAGTACATCCTTAGACATTCCAGAGCTGTCAACACACTCTGCGTTCTATCATTACAGCCAGCAGTCTGCTAAGCCATGCAGATTCAAAGCTCCTGGGAGCAGAGCAATAGGAGTTAGGCATTGTCCAAGTGCTGCTGGTTCAACTCCCATTTCCCTCGATGCAACTCGAGGCAACGTCCGTTCAGTGAAGCAATCTTTCAGAAAGGAAAGGAGAAGAGGCTGTTCTTAAACATCATTCCTTTAATGGGTGAGATGTCACCGTCTCCTGGCAAGTGAATACTTCAGTGGCACAGTCCTTTGATTTGCAACAGTTATAAAACAGCTATTCCTAGAGCAGAGTTCATTACAGAGAGTAAGCAGTTTGGAGGAATGAATTTATACTGCAGTGCTTTGGTTGGCAGGAAAGAGAAGGCAGCTTTTGGAAGTAACCTTTTTCCCCAGCTCTCCCAATAGGTTGCTACAAATTGCACAGCAAGGGTTCCATTAGAATATTAACTTAAATTCTAGCAATGATCCAGGGAGACCTTGGCAAACCTGAACAGGTCCACTCTGCTGACCGTGACATAGGCATCTAAGATGGCTAGGTGGCAGCTTGGGTGTGCTGAGGTTTGAGTTGCCATGCAATGTTATATATATATCCAAAGAGTCAAGCATAACTACTGCGAATACCACCTATAGGTTGAGGCTTCAGATTTGCAAATTTTCATGGTGCAATAAACTTAATTCACAACATCCTTTTACCTAGCACAACATTCATCAATGGCTTGTACCAGCAAGGATGAAGGGGAAAATCTTACCCAAAGCAACTGGGAATAAAGATTTTATCATCTAAGCCCTATAAAATACTTTGCTTAGATGTCTTTCATTCCCAGAAGAGAATGCATAATACCCAAAGAGCAGAGGCAGAAGAATGTTTATTATCTATTTATTCCTATAATTATTTTCCTGTTTCGCTGAAGAAGGAGGTGGATTATATACAGGCAGTCATTTTGACATACAGAAAAGTACTAAGCCCATATGTTACGATGCCCTTAGAATTAAGAAAAAAAATCTTNATTTTATCATCTAAGCCCTATAAAATACTTTGCTTAGATGTCTTTCATTCCCAGAAGAGAATGCATAATACTCAAAGAGCAGAGGCAGAAGAATGTTTATTATGTATTTATTCCTATAATTATTTTCCTGTTTTGCTGAAGAAGGAGGTGGATTATATAGAGGCAGTCATTTTGACATACAGAAAAGTACTAAGCCCATATGTTATGATGCCCTTAGAATTAAGAAAAAAATCTCTTTCTTGATAAAGATCAAACTTCTTTCCTTGATCGTGTGACCTCCTCTCTTTGTGCCCTCTTAGCTACTGTCTCTCTTCAGCCAAGATCAACTATACCCAGAGACTGTGGAGTCCAGGTCTTCATGGGTCAGCCTCCTTCATCCTACCCAGGACACAAAGCAGGACATAGAAAGGGTGAGATAGGAGAGCAACACGAGAATACCCAGTGGCCCTACTACATGGGGTTGATTTGAGAACACATTTGAACTACAGCAGAGTATTTATAAATAGTAAGATGCTACATCAGTGTTAGTGACTTTATTGTTGTTAATGGTGTTATTATCATCATAGCATTAAGACAAAGCGAAAAGTCTTGGTAACACATAATGTTCTAGGTGCCAATTTTAAATTGAAAAAAAAAAAGTCATATCAACTGTCAGAACTCAGTGAAGAGTCCTTCATGATTCAATGAGATTGCTGCCTTGCTTGACAGGGCTGATACAGCCACCAGGAAAGATAATGCCAGACTCCTTTTATTTCTGTACCTTTGCAATAACCATTCACCTCCTTACTTCTCACCTTTCTGTTTGCTCTGCTTGGCTTTATTCACTCAAAAATAATATATGAATATACCGACATGGTGCTACTTGGTCTGCTGCCATTCCTAGATTTTAATAGGTTCCTGGAGGGTAAAGGAGCAAGGGTTCATAACTCAGAAGTAGACTTCATTACACTGAAGCCAGAGACTACTTTTTAATAAAAAGTTTCAAGAGTCTTGCTTTGTCTTCCCACCCTTTCTCTGTAAGAGATGACTCTGGGCTTGAAGAATTTTCCCCTGCTGCCATGAAATATATTGGACCTCCACTTGGAGAAATATACATTCTCCCACCCTACTGATGATGGTCTTGATCTATGTGACTTACTTTAGCCACAGGATGTGGCTGGATGTAACAGAGGCATGACCGAATACAAGCTTTAAGAACCACTGAAGATTTAAAGGCCAGCCATCTTACTTTTTCCCTCTGCCACAAAATATCATGTCTCAAATAGGGGTTTCTTACTCAGTCTGGATCTTGGAGAAAAGACAATACATTCAACAGGAAGAGCAACAGCTGAGCTGGAGCCATCAACATGTAACAAGAACGAGAAATAGACTGTTGTCTTAGTAAATCAATGAGATTTTAAAATTGTTACTGCTGCAAGTTTAAAAAAAAAAGAAAAAATTGACTACTATCAGCACAAATCACACTTGAAATATTTGATATTTTTAGAAATAATTTTTTCTGAAAGATATTTTCAACCTGTTTCATTGGAAGTATTACCAAATCTTTATATCATTTTTCCCTCTCTATAACTCTACAACTTTTAATCTACGTTTTTTCTAGTACTAGCCTTCCTTCTCACCTGTGACTTATATATCTAGGGCCAAGAAAATTTTGCCTTCCAAGTATTTTATAAATCTTTTCTATGACTCTGAATTATTTTATCTCCTTGCTTTTTCTGTTTCTGTTAGAGTTGTACTGGAGAAAGTCATAAAAATCATATATATCTAGCTAATTACACATTCTTTGTGTTCAAATAAACTATAGCATTGGGTATATTTTTCGCTCATTATCTTTCCATTCTAAAAATCTCAGTTCTTCCTGGTTTACCAAAATTTACTCTCAGAAGCAAATCTAAGGCAAATTTCAACTTAAAAAGTGGGTACTTTCCTAGCTATCTACCTTTTCACCTCCTTAATTCACTATCCTTTTAGCTAATCTTCAAAACTTTAATTTGTCTCAGAAAGCAAATTTAACTCTTCTAAAATTAATTTTTATGGGCAGGGGGCTTGGGGGAGAACGGATACATGTGTATGTATGACTGAGTCCCTTTGTGTTCACCTGAAATTCTCACAATATTGTTAATTGGCTATACCCTAATACAAAATGTTTTTGGTGTTACAATTTTATTATTTTTTAATTCTTAGACATAAAATTTAGGAAGCTGAATGCATTATGTNATACATGTGTATGTATGACTGAGTCCCTTTGTGTTCACCTGAAATTCTCACAATATTGTTAATTGGCTATACCCTAATACAAAATGTTTTTGGTGTTACAATTTTATTATTTTTTAATTCTTAGACATAAAATTTAGGAAGCTGAATGCATTATGTCGGTGTGTTTATGGGAAACCAACATCATTGCTTCCTTTGTTTTTCTATTTTTTCTTTTTCTTTCATATGTTATTTCTCCCCCTGCCCACAAGCATTCATTATAACGTATTTAACATGTATCTTTATAAATATAATTATTGTACATGTTTTTTATTTATGTAAAGTGTGCTATGTTATGTCTTAATGATATATTCACTTTGGTTAATGTATATCTGGTTTGTTGCTTGTAATTATGATATACTACCTTATGGCATGTATCTACACCAATTTACTTACCTATTCCCTTTTTGAAGGATATCTCAGGTTCTTAATGTCTTACCATTAACAAAACAAAATAAAACATACCAAGATACCCTAGCTTTTATATTTTATTTGAAATCTGTATCACAGCCATGGCTATATATTCAGCGGTACTAATTTCTATGTCGTTGGGTGTATTAAATGCTACCCAATTGATCTATAGAATTTTTGTACCAATTAATGTTCTTTTATTTTCCTATGTTCTTGCTAACATTTATAATTTTGTTTGATTTATTATATAAGCATAAAGTCATAACATAGTTTAAGCTGAATGTTGTTGATTACTATTTTAAATTCCTTTCTGCTCTAAATATTTCATATTTGTTTTATGATGTCTTCCTTAATCCATAAATTACTCAATCTCAGGTTTTTAGCATTTCCAAGTATATACATATATATTTAACTACTTTTTTTTTCTCAACTTCAAATTTTATTTCATTGTAGTCAGAGATTGTAGTGTTATTGTATTGATTCTGTTCCATGTTTTAAGAGAGAATTTGAAGGTTATTTGGTAAAAAAGAAAAGGAAATTTCATTAATCACATTATTCAAATAGTCTGGACTTTATTTTCTCTCTGCTTTATCAGTTTCTGAAAGAATTGTGCTAAAGTAGTTTACTAAAAGGTTCATGTATTTTCATGTCTTACTCCATCCCAATTTTATTAGTTATTGTCATAGAGATTAGAAGATTATATTGCTATGCTATATGTGGTAATTATCTTCTTGATCACAAATGTATAATACCAGGGCATTTTTCATCTTATTTCATATTTTCTCTTTACCACAGTTTCTTCTTCATCTCTTCCTATGTTTCTTTATAAAATTTTAACTTAATGTTTCAAAAGTTATATATTCAATTTTTTATTTTTCTGGTGATTTGGGGTCATCTATTAATATTCATTCATTTATCCATATGTGTCATCTCATTATTATAATCTTTAACATGTGCCATATGTGAAAAAAAATTTGGTCACTTTAATTCTGGTCAAAATCTTTACAGCATTTTTTTATTCACTATTTGATCTTCTTTACTTTTTATATTTCCTAGATTTTTTTTTTCTTTTTATTCAATACCTTCAAGAATTTTCACGCTATACCATCTGTCCTGGGCCAAACTTGTTTGCAGTCTGTTTTGGTATATATCCATACTTAGATTTTTTTTTTAAGTTTTTTGATGTGGACCTCATTTTTAAAGTCTTTATTGAATTTGTTATTGATACAATATTGCTTCTGTTTTAGTTTTTTGGATGTGGAATCTCAGCTCCCTGCGGAAGGATCAAACCTACACTCCCTCCATTAGAAGAGGAAGTGTTAACCATTTCATCAAATATAGGAGAAGTTCCTACATTTTTAAAGTATTGTAAAAAACCAAATGAACAAAGAAGCAAGCAATGAAAACTTTATATGACCTGTGAAGTCTAAAATATCTAATATCTTGGACCTGTCAGCTTAAAAAAAAATGCACAACATGAGAGCTGTGAGTTAAGTTTTATTTGGGGCCACATGGGGATTGCAGCTCAGGAGACAGAACCTCGGATAGCTCTGAGAAATTGCTGCAGCGAGGCAGAGGGGAAGGTCAATAAATACGTGGTTTTGCTGAAGGTGGAGCACATGCAATCAGGCGCGTTTATTTTTTAGGATGTTTCTGCTGGCCTGGTGAAGCTTCTGCTAGTCATGAGAAACAGTCATCACCAGGAAGGATTTTAGTGTTTTCTTAGATATAAGGAGATATAAGAACTGGACTCATAAAATCAGCTCCTGAACATATCTATCTGAAGAACTGTCCTGCCAGTTTTCTGGGAGAACAGAGTTGCTGCATTTCTGGGGTCCGACCTGAGCTTCTTCAGAGGGGTGCTGAAGTCCAGCAGACACAGAAGCACATGATTTAACCCTGTAGAGGCGGATGGCAAGCACTTGTGGCAAGCGCCAATTTGGGGGTTGACAGACTTTATGGAAAATATTTTTAGGTGCCTGAACTTCTTCATCTGAGAATAATTCCAAAGAAATTTTCTGTGTGGTAAAATTTTGAAGGCCTTATATTTTTGACAATGTCTTTATTTTACTTTTACATTCAAATGATAATTCAGATGGATATATAATTCTATGTTCAAATTTCATAGTNAGACTTTATGGAAAATATTTTTAGGTGCCTGAACTTCTTCATCTGAGAATAATTCCAAAGAAATTTTCTGTGTGGTAAAATTTTGAAGGCCTTATATTTTTGACAATGTCTTTATTTTACTTCCACATTCAAATGATAATTCAGATGGATATATAATTCTATGTTCAAATTTCATAGTTCTTTCCTTAACAGTTTAAAAATTGTACTTCATTGTCTTCTTGTAATTGTGTGGTTGATGGTAAATGCTGATGTTAACCTGATTTTTGTTTCTGGGTACGTCAACTTCTCCTTTTTTCTTGAGTTTTTTCAAATCTTCACTTATTTTTCATGTGTTTAGTTTTCACTTTATCTGTTTCTATTCTTAGTGTGTTTTTCATCTACTCTGAATGACACTCCTTGAGACTGTTTAAATTTGAGTTTTTACTTAAAAAAAAAATCAGGGATATTCTCAGACATTATTCAAAAATTACCTCCCTCCAATTTGCATTTTTGCTTCTCTATTTTTGGAAAAACGAGAGTTTGACACATTTGCTCTTCTCTGCATCTTTGAAAGTTTTTGTATAGGTTTTGTCTCTTCAGCTTGCTCTTTTTTCTTTTTCTTTCTTTTTTTTTTGCATAAAAGTTGCTTTATAGACTAAATGTTTCTGTCCCCCATGAAACTCATACCTTGAAGCCCTAAATCACAGGGTGGCTATATTTGGTGATAGGACTTGAAAGACAGTAAGGTTCAAGGAAGATACATGCCACGTTCACGGTGTACAGACATAGTAGTCCTGAAGGATTAACATTTAATTAATACCCTTACCTCTTCCTGTGAGATACTGCTACAGCTCAGACCAGGAAACGCTTCTTTCTTCTTTCTACCATCCAGTTTAATCTATATCAAAGAACTCTATCTATGACTTTCCTTTTGAAAAAGATTTTTCTAACTACTGCACAACATGATATGAATATATAATTCTTTCCTAATTGGTTCATATGTTGATTTTATCTTAACTGTAATATCCATGTAAACAAAAGCTCGCCATCAAGCTCTATAAGGATGAAATCGTAACCCGCTGCAGTTGCTGACCTACAGTGCACCCTGAGAGGAATTCGGGGTGAAAAACAGAATGAACTCTGCTGCTGCTACTGCTAAGTCGCTTCAGTCGTGTCCGACTGTGCGACCCCATAGACGCCAGCCCCGCAGGCTCTGCCGTCCCTGGGATTCTCCAGGCAAGAACACTGGAGTGGTTGCCATTTCCTTCTCCAATGCATGAAAGTGAAAAGTAAAAGTGAAGTCCCTGAGTCATGTCCAACTCTCAGCGACCCCATGGATTGCAGCCCACCAGGCTCTTCCATCCATGGGATTTTCCAGGCAAGAGTACTGGAGTGGGGTGCCATTGACACTAGGCATTGCAAAAATAGTCTCCAGAGATAGTTAGAGGTATATCTCAGGAGGAATTTTAATGAATCTAAATTCTTGAATCTTTTCGTACATAGAAAAGCATTAAAATCATTAACTTGAGGTATCTGTTCTTTGAGCTCAGCAGCAAACTTTTACAAACATGTATGCTTGACTCCATGTGTTCCACAGCCAAAAATCCTATATAAAATAGCTTCCTTCTTTACCTCTCTGGAGCAGTTTCTTAGAACTACTGAGAGTCTGCCGAATAAACTATAGTCCTCTGTAAGGCTCTGAATAAAACTCAAACTCACAACTCTTACGTGAGTTTTCTCTTTAAGTTGACACTCATAAATCCTTCTACCACGTCAAATACATATCTACTTTCGAAAGGTACTGAATCAGTCTTTAGCATAAAACAGCATTCGATATACAGTAATATAAAATCATCTGGTGACCATTAATATCATACCATAAATCATATCAATCTCTAGATCGCAATTTCCCAGAATATAAAAATCTAAGTGGGAAACCATATACTTTTATTATGAAGTGCATTTTGACAATATTCAGTTTTTCATATAATAATTTTTACAATAAATGTCTTTGTTTATACTAGATACCGATCATGTCTAAAGGCTTTCTGTTTGCTTGTTTGTTTGGCAGAGCTGTGAGACTTGCAAGATCTTAGTTTCCCAATCAGGGACTAAACTGGCTCTTAGCAGGGAAATCATTAAGTCTAACTATTGGGCCAGGAGGAAATTCCATAGGGCTTTTAAATCAATGATTCCAAATGAAAATACTTTATACTAGACTTAAAATATAGATTAGTTTGTCTATTCTTATGGGTAAGTATAATGATTTTTTTTAAAACTAAACAGAAATTTTCTCCTGGAGTTACACAAACCAAACCTAAGAAGTCATACCAGAAAATGTGTAGGCCCAAATTCATTTATGATGATGCAATTAAAAAAACAAAAACAAAAACTTGAGATCAGTGACATGTGATCAGAAATCTTAACCTTGAACTTGCGTGCAAAAGTATGCGTGTGAGTTCCCATATGCATTTTCCTAGAGAGGAAATTCATAGCTTTTTAGAATTCTCCAAATGGTTTCTCACTCAATAAAAAGTGAGAAATTCCTATTTCAGTGTTTTTGCAGAATTGCATTGTACTTTATCACAATTCAAGAAATTAGTGGAGGATATAGTCTTGAAGTATAAGGATGGAAGAACATTAGATCCCAATGAAGGGCCAAATATTTTATAGTTCAAGTTAAACTCTAACTTGGTAATATTAGGACACCTCTGATGAAGTGAAAGATTTTTTAAAATCTTTAAATTTCATAAAAATCTGTTAATAAAACTCTGTTAAGTGCTTTGTCAATTACAAATTGGCACTTGCCTGTCAACTTCATGTTGGCACTGGCCTGTCGATTATGAATTCACACTTGCCAAGAGTATTTGCCAGTGACTGAACAACAGCAAGGGCATTTGCCTCTGCAGAGATTGGGCTTCCCTGGTGGCACATATGGTAAAGAATCCACCTGCAATGCAGGGGACCTGAGTTCAATCCCTGAGTCTCTGCTTTTTAATATGCTATCTAGGTTGATCATAGCTTTTCTTCCAAGGAGTGAGCATCTTTTAATTTTAATGGCTGCAGTCACCATCTACAGTGATTTTGGAGCCCCCAAAAGATAAAGTCTGTCACTGTTTTCACTGTTTCCCCATCTATTTGCATGAAATGATGAGACTAGTTGCTATGATCTTAGTTTTCTGAATGATGAGCTTTAAGTCAACTTTTTCATTCTTCTCTTTCATTTTCATCAAGAGGCTCTTTAGATCTTCGCTTTCTTCCATAAGGGTGGTGTCATCTGCATATCTGAGGTGATTGATATTTCTCCTGGAAATCCTGATTCCAGCTTGTGTTTCTTCCAGCCCAGGGTTTCTCATGATGTACTCTGCATATAAGTTAAATAAGCAGGGTGACAATATACAGCCTTGACATACCCCTTTCCTGATTTGGAACCAGTCTGTTGTTCCACGTCTAGTTCTAACTGCTCCTTCCTGACCTGCATACAGATTTCTCAAGAGGCAGGTCTGTTGGTCTGGTATTCCTATCTCTTGAAGAATTTTCCACAGTTTGTTGTGATCCACACAGTCAAAGGCTTTGGCATAGTCAATAAGACGGAAGCAAATGTTTTTCTGGAAATCTTCTGCTTTTTCAGTGATGCAATGGATGTTGGCAATTTGATCTCTGGTTTAGCAAAATCTTATATATGGATCTTCTACCACTACTTTTTTGGAACACATCTTCAGAGGAGCATCTGAGATGCTCTCTCCCAGAATGCGGCCTTCATTTTAGCCAAAATAAAACTTAACTAGCAACTTTCACAGTGTGCATCTTTTTAGTCAACAGCTCTTTAAGCTACTAGTACTATGTACCTGGAGTGACCCAGAAGGCATCTACAGACAGTCTGCAGCTATCATAAAATGCTATCACAAATAAGTAAACAATGAAACACATTAATTGTAACTGAAAAACATAACTTGTGTACAATGGTATTGCCGAGTTCTCTTTCCCCCTCCTAAGGTCGTTGACAGTTCTAGTCATTCTGGGTGTCGACTACAAATTGGCACTTGCCAACAGCATTGCTAATGACTGAAAATCAAAGGCATTTGCCATCTGCCTCTGCGGATTGAACCCCATGCTGCTATAGCTTTTGACCTTCAACAACCGCTAAGGGAGTTCAGGGTGGAGTGAGACACTTTGTGCTCCAGGGAATCTGGTGGTGGTTAGATAGCTGGTTGTTTTTAGGAACAGATTTTGTTATCTCAATCCTTGCATTTCTAGAGAAGCACTAAATCCCATCATGGTGACATCAGAGCCTCATGACTAACAAAAAACCTTTTGTCAAATGAGTGCTTAATGGTATTGAACTCCCCTTTTACCAAAACCTTATATACTGACATTCCCCCTCTGCTGCTTTGGAGCAGTCTCTCAGAGCTGTCTGAGGTGCTGCCTCCTGGGCTGCAGTCCTCATTTTGCCCCAAATAAAACTTAACTCGCAACTCTCAAGTTGTGCATCATTTTATAAGTCAATATGGGGAATTTAGAAAAGTAATTTTAAGTACAACTCTAGCAAAGGTCATATTTACTGGGATGAAAAATATGTTTGAACATTTCAGAAGTGAATAAGTTTTCTGTTTTCATTTGTTAAAATCTCAAATCATCAGCAGTTGAACTTCCGTCACTCAGATCGTTATAACATTGTAAGGGAGGGAAAAAAGAATGTTTTTCCTCCACTCATCTTAGGTTTTACAGTTGGGGTGTTGTGAATTACAGTGGCAAATATAGATTAACAAGATAAAAACAAATGTAAGTTTATTAACATGTGTATTGAGTATGTACATCCAGAAATGAGGCTTCCCTTGTGGCTCAGCAATAAAATATCTGCCTGCAATGCAGGAGACCCATGTTAGATCCCTGGGTTGGGAAGATCACCTGTAGAAAGAATGGTAACCCACTCCAGTATTATTGTCTGGGAAATCTCATAGACAGAAGAGCCTGATGGGCTTCGGTCTATGGGGTTACAAGAGTTGAGTACAAGTTAGTGACTAAACCACCACACCACAATCATCCAAATCACTGATTTGGACTTATATGCCTAATGCCTTAGTTTAAACAAAGGAAAAAAGGTTTCCTTTTGGGCTTATAGTAGGAAGGTGAACAGGAAGTGGGGCTTCCCTGGTGGCTCAGCAGTAAAGAATCTGCTTGCAATGCAGACATGGGCTTGATCCCTGGGTTGGGAAGATCCCCTGGAGGAGAACATGGCCATCCATTTCAGGATTCTTGCCTGGAGAATCCCATGGACAGAGGAGAGAGGTAGGCAACAGTCTATAGGGCTGCAAAGAGTTGTACAGGACTCAAGAGACAGCATGCACACAGGACCAGGAAGTATGGTGGAAAAGGGTTATCTAGTAAGATTTGTGATGGTGATTTAAACTGATACTTTCTCCATTGATGAGTTATTAAGAGGCGTCTTCCTGGTATGAGAGGAGGCATCTTTACAAATGTAAATTTCATTGTTAAAAATGTAAATTTCCCTTACAAAAGAAAAACAAACATGTGCCCAGTTCTTAGAGCTCTTCCTGCATCTGCTTGTCCTCAATGGCTTTTAGCTCAAATCCATATGCCAAAGAGGCTTATTTCCAGGTGGCTTATTCTGGTTCCAAAGGGTAGTCTACTCTCACTTTTGCAACTGAGCAGGACACCTACAGGACTTTCCAGGACAGAGCCCTCTACTCATGTCCTTCTGCCTGCCTCTTCTTTGTAGGAAAACTGTGGTCTCCCAGGCCTCCCCTGAGACACAAAACCTGGCACAAGCATAAAGGATAGAAAGGATGTGAAATATAACGTGACAAAAGTAGCAGGTGGACCAGGAGGACTAGTAACAATTTAAACAGTAAATCAGCTATTCGGCTGTCACAGAATCTTCAGTTCCTCTCTGAAGTACCTAGAAAATAGTATTCGATGCACATTTCTGAGTTGTTTTACAGATGCTAAAAAAAGTAAAGTCACTCAGTCATGTCCAACTCTTTGCAGCCCCATGGACTGTAATCTACCAGGCTCCCCTGTCCATGGAATTCTCCAGGCCAGAATACTGGAGTGGGTTGCCATTTCCTTCTCCAGGGGATCTTCCCAACCCAGGGATTGAACCCGGGTTTCTCACATTGCGGGCAGACGCTTTACCATCTCAGCCACCGGGCAAGCCCAGTTGCTAAAACCCCCACCAAATGGAAGAAGTTAACTACTGGATGAGCATGAACACAGAGCCCCCAGAACTACTGGAAAAGATAATGGTAAGTATGACCCTGTTACTTCACCATCAACTAAATAGAGAATGGAGTCAATCACTTACGTCATGAATCAGCTCCCTCACCTTGCCTTTAAAAATTGCTTCCTTGAAACACAGTGGGTTTTGTTGTTGTTGTTGTTGTTGTTGTTGTTGTTTTGAGCACTGGTGCCTGACAATAAATGTTGTACTTCAACATAGCCTGGTGTCAGGAGACTGACTTTACGGCACATAGACTAGCAGACTCACGTTTGCTTCACTAACACACTCATTAAAAACACCATAAAATAATGTGTGTATATTAATACTGTACATCTCTCTAAAGCTAAACTTTTATAGTGCTATGATTAATTCTAATTAGTTCTTTGGCATGTACTTTTAACAGACTTCTATGTGAGCAGAGATCTACACACAAAGATAAAACAGCTCCTTATAAAAGTTCAGTTTCTAATCGAATTTAGCTTTCAAACTCATAAATCTCTAGGTCACTAGTATATGTATTGCATCAGAGGAAACTGACCACAGATAAGTGGTTATTCTTTCATTTCTCTAGTCTTCATTGATTGATCATGGTAATTTTCTGTGGTGTTTCAAGGGGTTGTGTAAAATGCAATTCCAAAGAAGAGACATAAAGTTCTGTCAACTGGAAACACAGTCTACCCTCAAGGCCAAAAAAAAAGAAAGGATTAAAGGTACTCAACACTAACTTTTAGGGGAACCACTGACTGAAATCACCCACCTCGGCCAGGCCTGATAGCAACCACTTGAGTGAGTTATCTGAGAACAGGAGGTTCTTGTAAGGATTGTTGAACTAACAAGTTAGCACAAACCAGAAGAATTCCGAAAGAGTCAAAAGGAGAAAGGAAACCCCGTTCCATATTTCCTACCAATCTCCCAGAATCCTTCTCGCTGGAATCCATCCTGGCTGAGTAATGCATGTGCCACCAAGAAGGACCCTGAGTTAGAATGACTGGCCAGAGACAGCCCAGAAACTAACCTCATTACCATAAAACCTAAGACCGCCAGCCATATGGCCGAGCATTTCTCCTGGATTCCCTTACCCTGTTGCTCTCTGCCCAGGTGCCCTTTCCCAATAAAGTCTCTTGATCTGTTCGCATGTGTGTCTCCTTGGACAGTTCATTTCCAAGTGCTAGACAAAAGCCCACTCTTGGGCCCTGGAAAGTGTCCCCTTTCCTACAATATGATTCCCACTGGAGATTTTCTCCTTGGAGAAAAACAGAATTTCCTGACATAAATTTTCCAGTGTCAAATGCATAATATCCTGAAGCTTTTCACTATCCCACACAGAATACTGTATTTATAGTGCGCATGTACACGCCTAGTCATGTTCGGCTCTTTGTGGCCACATGGACTGTAGCCTGCCAGGCTCGTCTGTCCATGGAATGTCCCAGTCTAGCATACTGATGTAGATTGGCAATTTCTCCTCCAGAGGATCTTCCCAACCCAGGGATCAAACCCGTGTCACCTGCCTCTCCTACACTGACAGGCAGATTCTTCACCACTGAGCTACCCGGGCCTTCCTAAGTCATGTAAGTAGTTCGTCAGAAGTCCAAAGAAATACACTAGTGATTTGATGCAAATGCAACATTCTTGTGCGGTTTTCTTTCTTGTCCTTTTGGAGCATCATGTGTCCTTAGGTGCTTCGGTGTCTGTCATCCACACAGACACACACAAGATCACACAAACAGGTGTGGTCAGCAAGTTACTCTTTCAAGTCTCTACCATTAATTAACAAGTTTATTCAAGAGGAAGAGAGAAAGGGCAGTGTTTTGGGTTGGTGTGTGCCATGCCCCCATTCATATGTTGATTTCNCGGTGTCTGTCATCCACACAGACACACACAAGATCACACAAACAGGTGTGGTCAGCAAGTTACTCTTTCAAGTCTCTACCATTAATTAACAAGTTTATTCAAGAGGAAGAGAGAAAGGGCAGTGTTTTGGGTTGGTGTGTGCCATGCCCCCATTCATATGTTGATTTCTGAAGCCCCACTACCTTAGACTCCATATTTGGAGATAAAATCTGAAAAACTGGTTAAGTTAAAATGAAGCTTTTAGAATGGTCCTTAATCTAATCTGAAGATATTTTGACATGAGACACCAAGGACTCACACACAGAGGAAACACCACCTGGAAAATTTAAGCCATCTGCAAACCAAAAAGAGGCTTCAGAAGAAACCAAATCTGTCAACAACTTGGGCTGAGACTTATGGCCTCCAAAGCTGTGAGAAAATACATTCCTGCTGTTTAAGACATCAAGTCTGTGATATTTTATTAGTATGGCAGCCCTAGGAAGCTAATATAGGCAGAAAAAAATATATATTAAAGAAGAAAACTGAAGCTTTTGAGCATCCAAATTATCCTCCAAGGCACTGTGCTGTGCTTAGGTGATAAGCAATTACCTTCGAAAGTTACGTTATTGCACAGCTCAGCAAAACTTAGTATTTGGTGTAAATTAAGGTGTTAATTGATTTATCTGTTTATTCAGTCATAACGATTGTACATGAACTATTCGCATATTCTATCCTAAGCCATGCTATCTTCTTTGAAGGAGTTTATAGTGTAATTAGAGGGATAAATTAAACAAATAAATTACATATAAAGTGAGGATATGTGAGCAATATAAGATAAGTAAAGTAAAAGGGCTATGTGATTGCAGAGGAATACACAAGCAGATAATTTAACAATCAATATAATTTGTTAATCAGTTACACTGTAACAGGTCCTGGCTATTTCCTAAAAGTTTCATGGACTATTTCATAGTCATAACAATTCTGTGACCTGAGCATTCATATATTTAATTCTCAATTAATTTAAACTAAAACTAGGGTTTCAAGAAATTGCTCAACACCTTGAGAGTTACTTGGACTTCAGGGAGATCAAACCAGTCAGTCCTAAAGGAAATCAACCCTGAGTATTCATTGGAAGGACTGATACTGAAACTGAAACCCCAATACTCTGGCCACCTGATGCAAAGAGCCCACTCATTGGAAAAGACCCTGATGCTGGGGAAGGTTGAAAGCAGGAGGAGAAGGGGATGACAGAGGATGAGATGGTTGTGTGGCATCACCAACTCAATGGACATGAGTTTGAGCAAACTCTGGGAGATGGTGAAGGACAGGGAAGCCTNGACTCATTGGAAAAGACTCTGATGCTGGGAGGGATTGAGGGCAGGAGGAGAAGGGGACGACAGAGGATGAGATGGCTGGATGGCATCAGCGACTCGATGAGCGTGAATCTGAGTGAACTCCGGGAGGTGGTGATGGACAGGGTGGCCTGGCGTGCTGCGATTCATGGGGTCGCAAAGGGTCGGACACGACTGAGCAACTGAACTGAACTGACTCTTAAACAGGGAGCATGTTGCAGCCCATAAGTTTAGTATGGGTCACTGGAAGACACATGACTATAACTTTTTGTTTCTAACTTGGCTTTTCTTTTTCCTGCACTTGAAACACTTTTGTTCAAATTGTAGCCCTTTACCTTATTAGCTGGTAAATTAATTAAAATTAAGATAAAAAGTCCATCTTAATAGTGAAAGAAGAACACCTACCTTTTATATATAGTGTATCAGGAAAATTAGAGATCATTTACATTAAATATTACACATAGTAGACACTCAATAAAGTAGCTAAATATGTAAACCCGACAAATGAAAATTTAGCTAGCACGCAAATATTTCCGATTTAATATATTATGACTAAATTACTTTATTAAGAAACACAATTTTTGCCCAAAAAAGGTAATGGCATTACAAAAATACTTAAGTCTTCCAAGAGCAATAGTAGCAGCAAAAGAATATCAGAAACAATATTGATGAGGTTAAGTATTAAAGTTATGGGAACAAAATGCATTCCCACTCTTGTCAATTCTAAAAGCAGTCATGATAGTGTTGGGAATCTCATCCCCAGCAGTGATGGAATAAGTTGAACTGACTTACCCTTCTTCCGCAAAGATATTTTTAAAACAAACCAAAAAGATACTCTATGTTTGTAAAAGCTATTTGCAGACAGAGTGGAGGACAGCACAAGATTGCGATGCCTGAGTGTAAGAAAGCAAATGAGATGATCCTTAAATTTGCCACAGATGTTTGGCTGGAAGCAATTTTTGAACAGTGGTGTAGGGAGAGAGGTCATAGGTAGAAAATGGCAGTCCTATAGGGTTGAAGAAACAGAGCTAAGAGTTCAGAGAAAATGAGGGAGCTGGAATTTATTTTAAAAGATTTCCAGGAAAGGAGAAGCTATGCAGAAAACAACCCTTGAGCTTTGACTGTGAAGCTTCATGAGGCTCAGCAAAGAGCAAAGAATCACAAACCAAACTATTCTGAAGGCGCACACAGAGCTTGAAAATATTTGATTTTCAACCTGTCAAAATTGCCAGTCTTTCTTGAATACCAGAGGCATTCAGGAGAGAACCCAGAAGTGTCATGCCATAGGGCTATGGCTGAACTATCTCTAAAGTTAAAAGCTTCACTAGAAAGACTTTAAAAATCTTTAAAAAAAGTCTAAGAAGGATTGACCCAATAGCAAGTAATTTAACTACCTGAGAGAACAAGACTCAATATTCTCCAGAACAATACAAAGAAATGGAACATCAAAAAATGTAATCTATGATGACTCCAGCATTTAATAAAAAAATTCCCTAAACATTCCAAGAAGCAAGAAACTGACCTTATCCAGAAGAAACATTAGAAAATAAAATCAGATACAGACATGTTAAAGATGAAGAAATTGGGAGACTAGGAAATCAGAACAATTACAGCAATATGTTCAATAATTTACAGGACGTCATGAATATAAAGGTGAAAGAATCAAAGAGAAATTCTAGAAACAAAAATGCAATATCTGAAGTGAAAAATTTATTGAATGAGATTAACCTCAAATCAGAGTCTGCAGAAGAAAAGATTAATGACCTGAAAATATAGAAACTGTCAAAACTAAGTACAAAACAAAAGAAAATGATTGAAAAATATAAAACTAACTTTGGTATCTGTGGGAAAATATCAAACAATTGGCATGTCTGTAATAACATCTCAAAGAAAAAAACTGTACCGAGTAAATGGTGTATGGGATTTTCCAGGCAAGAGTACTGGAGTGGGGTGCCATTGCCTTCTCTGATTTGAAGTTATAATGGCCCCCAAATTTCCCCAATTTGATACACATTTTAAACTCATGGAATGAAATATCTTAATAAGTCATAAGACAGATGATCCTTAGGCTTTCACTCATATGTGTATTCATGCAAACACAGAGATACATATGCACACACAGAAAAGCAGCAAGTCATGTCATAATAAAATTGCCTAAATGCATTGATAAAGATAAAATGTTCGCAGCAACCAGAGAATGACACCAAAACCATTTCAGAGTTTTCCATATAGCTGCAGAAAATAAATAATACACAAATTGAACATTTCTGCCTGATATCTGTCTAAGCACTTTGCACGTATCAGTTCATTTAAGCTTCAGTACAATTCTGTGATGCCAATACTAACCTCAATACATCTCCTTTACAGAATCTGAAAGTGTAAGGCCATCTGAAATTTAGCTCTCCCTGGGGCATCTGCTTCATCTTCTCTGCCTCTCTAGACTTCAATTTTCATTTTTTTTAAATTATTTTTTGTCATTCATAGAGTAGAAAATGTTTGTGCCTCTCTCCTCAGTGCGTACGTTACATTTCTACTTACATTGCAGAAGCAGCTTCTTAATCCCAATCACAATTTCCAAGGAAATGTAAACCGGCCCAAAGATTTCAGAGACTTGGTGGGTGGGTCATGGATGCATATTCTAACAGATGTCTGCTAAATATCGTAATAAAGTTATGCAATCAGAATGCACACACTCTTGAAAACACCAGATTCTTCACGTGCACGTAAGAGTAAGTAGATGAGACCTTCTTCTGGAGCTGAGGTCTGTATACTCAGCCTTTTGTTCACTAGTCTCAGATATACCTATAAAATTTCTCCATGATTTCTCTGGAAAGTAATGATAACGAATAATTTGTCCCCATGGGGCAAATTATGTCCCCATGAACTCAACAATAGTGGTTGGAACATATCTCTGTTTAGTATTTGGAATCTTTAACACAAAGCTTATTTGGGTTACAGGGAGCTGAACTTTCACCTTCCATGATGGAAAATATTCAGAAGCCACTAGCTACTTATAGAGCAGAGTTTTTCAAGATAAGTTCTATAAATTATTAATCTCTGGAGGGGGATTCTATAATAAAAATGTTAGGGGATAACTATGTATGATACAGCTCCTCCCAAAGAAACATAGGACATATTCGTATACAGATAAGCTCTGACAAGACCCGTCATAAAGTAACACACAACATTTTCTAATCTACACATGGGTTTCATCAAGTCACAGTTACAATTTAATGACAAGAGATAACTAAAAAACAGCACCATAAAATTGTTAAGATTTATTTCTTAAAATTTAAAGAACTATTTCTAAAGCACTGAAAATTCTGTTTTAATACCAACCTGCAGCATCAATAGTTTTAAAAGCTATAACCCAATGACTAGTTCTCACTGTGGTCAATGACTGTATTCCTGTCAACTACAAGACAAAATTCTTCCATTATTAAAATGGGATTAAATATATATGTATTGCTTTTAAGCCAGCTCTTCAAATTAGAATTTTGGAAGAGTATATTAATTTGCCCGATTTGACCAATGAGCCCATTCCTGGACCATTCATAGTATCTCAAGAAGATGGGATAATTAACTAGTATATCTTGGGCTTCCTAACCTATTAGTTCAGCTAGGCTGGGTTTGGAGCTAACAAACAACTCCAAATTTCAGTGGCTTAAAATAATAATTTATTTCTAACTCATACAATAGCTAATTATAGGAGAACCATAGGTCATCTTCAATCCAGAATACAAACTGACTGAATAGTCCATCTGTGTGGATATTTACAATGCCGTGAAAAGGAACACGGCACTTTGGCTCACTAGGCAGGATGCACACGGCTTCTGTTCATGTCACTGCCACATGAGTCTCATAGCCGAGCCTGACACTGCGTAGCCCTTCTACAGGGAAAAACAGAAGACACTTTTAGGCAATCGTGCTGTTTACCATGGCTGACCTTCCCTGATCGCAAATATTCACCCTTCTTCCTTTCCCATGTTCAGAACCTATCCATCACTAATCCGGCTGATAGAGCAGCTTCTACATGGAACATTTCTCGTGGAAGAGGGAAGAATACCATACACTGGCTCTTAAAAGTTCTCAGGAAATCCATTCACATTTCACTGACCAAAGAAAATTCCATGAGCAAGGCTGACATCCATAGAATGGGTAAGAGAAATCCTTATTCAAGGAGGAAGACAAACATCTTTTGTCAAGAATAGAATCTGTCCCCCTTGGCCTCTCATTTGGTGACTGAGCAGATACAATGTGTGGCAGCCTCAACGAGACAGCAGTTTGGGATAAATATTTGTCTTATTGATGACGGATGCAATAAATCCTATGCCAAATTGAGTTTGGAAACTGCTGAAGACAGTATTTTCTTGCTGGCAACCTGCAGTGTGCACTAAAATATTAAATAATGTCAGTGCTACTGAAATAAAGATGCCAATATACTATAACTCCAAATTACCCAAATTGTTGACTTTGAGGCCTCTTTTCATGCTGAAAAATGCCATTATGGAGATATTAGGACAACTTTGGGAACGTTCGTGGCACAGTGGAACCACAGCGTTCACCAGAAATATCTCCTGAAAAGTCTGCAAATCTTTAAATTTGGTCTCATCAAGTTTCTCATATATTACATTCCCATGGACAGTCATCTATTTTCTTTGCCACAGTCCAGCATGCCCCCTTCAGGTTCATCCAGAGTCCCATTTTTCAAGAAATATCTTTTTCTTTTTTAACAAAAAATTTTACAGTCTATTAAGAGACTTACTATATTTAGCCTGAGGAGACAATAGAAAGTCACATTACTGTATATTTTTAAAAAATTCTAGAGATGGCATGTGTATACAAAATTTTCCACTTCAATCATTTTTTAATGAACTATTCAATGATATTAATTGCAATGACAGTATCATGCAACACTGTCATTATCTATTTTCAAAAATTTTCATCGCCCCAAACAGAAATTCAGTAACCATTAACTGATAACACCTCAACCCTCTCTTCGGAGAAGGCAATGGCACCCCACTGCAGTACTCTTGCCTGGAAAATCCCATGGACAGAAGAGCCTGGAAGGCTGCAGTCCATGGGGATGCTGAGGGTCGGACACAACTGAGCAACTTCACTTTCACTTTCATGCATTGGAGAAGGAAATGGCAACCCGCTCCAGTGTTCTTGCCTGGAGAATCCCAGGGACGGGGGAGCCTAGTGGGCTGCCATCTCTGGGGTCGCACGGAGTCAGACACTACTGAAGGGACTTAGCAGCAGCAACCCTCTCTTTCTGCTGATAAACTCTGATTAACTTTGTCTCCTTGATTCTGCTATTTCTATATATTTCATGTAAGTGCAATGATGTTTATTCTTTTGTACCTGTTTTATTTTGTTTAGCATGATTTTTTAAGGTTCATCATTGCTGTAGCATGTGTTTGAATTTTATTCCTCTTTGTGGATAAATAACATTTCATTGTGCTGTGCTTAGTCACTCAGTCTTGTCTGATTCTTTGCAACCCCATGGACTGGAGTCCACCAGACTCCCGTGTTCATAGGGATTCTCCAGGCAAGAATACTGGAATGGGTTGCCATGCCCTCCTCAGGGGATCTTCTCATCTCAGGGATCAAATCCAGGTCTTCCCATTGCAGGCAGATTCTTTACCATCTGGCCACCAGGGAAGCCCAATATTTTGTTGTATATATATGCATTTTGGTTATCCTTTAAATCTGCTGATGAGTACTTGGGTTGTATCCAGCTTCTGGCTACTGTGAATAAGTCTTCAGTGAATACTGGCTTGTAATTATCTATTGGAGTTTCTGCTTTTGTTATTTTGTTTACATACCTAGGATTAGAATTCTTGGATCATATGGTAATTTTTACATTTAGCTTTCTCAAGCAGTTTCATCATTTTATATTCTTACCAGAAATGTACAAGGGTTCCAGTTTTTCCATAGCCTCAAGTTGCTCACTTTTTGATAGCTACAAGTCTTACCATGAATACCAGTCTTCTTTCATGCAAGGTTCAAATCCACAGTTTGGAAGTATTACAAACTATACATCATTAGTCATTTGTACATCTTTGAAGAATACTATTTTCATTAATAATAACAATAATAAGACATCAATGTACATCAAAGTCTACTCTTATCAGAATTATTTTAAAAAGTAACTTAGATTGTTGAAAAAGACTGAGTTTGACAATGTAATTTCTTTATGGATTTCCCTGGACCAGGCCCCATAAATGCATCAAGTAACTGACCTTACTTTGTTTTCTTTAAATAGATTTCCTGCCAAGGAAAGAGATATTCATCCATTGTAAATCATCAAATGAGCTCTCCAATATGAATGAGTCCCTTGAGAGTTGAAGAGGCAATATTTCTGTTTTCTGGCATGATCCCCTGGTGATCCAAAAGCCACAGATCTGAGAGGAAGAAGAGGGAGTGAACACATATCCACTGAACTCATACTTCAGGATGCTTCTTGTTTAATTTTCACAATGACATTGTAAGTTAGGGAGACAATACAAAGAGTAGTGAAGACTATGGGGTCAGATGACTGGGGTTTAACTCCTAATTCAAATCAGGAATAGACGTATCACTTTTAGCAAATTAAGAAGTTTTCTCTTCCTTCCTTTCTTTTGCTTGCATTTTTTTAAGCATCAAATTGTGTGTCTGCAGTCCTCAAAAATGACAATTTCAAAAAACACAAACTAGTTGCAAATATAAGTATATAAATGAAGATACTATAAGCAGAAAATAAAGCAAGGGTAGAGATTATCATCTGAAAATCGGATATTAAAAATACCTACCCCTGTGCTCGCTTCGGCAGCACACATACTAAAAATATCTACCTTAAAGTGTTGTCGTGACAGTTAGAATGGGATAATCAGTGTAAAGTGCTTAGCAAAATGTTGGATTCATAGGGAGTCTTATTAGGTGATGAAGAAGTTAAGGTCCAGATAGCTTAAGAATCACTCAACCAGGAAGTGCAAAGCATGAACTGACGTATCATTTGCCTTCCCACCAGGATCTCTGCATTGCTCTATGTTTCTTTCCTGAGATTCTAAATGCTAAAAGAGAGCAACATTGACGCATGTCCTGGAAAATAGCTTTCCTCTACATTATTAAAGACATATTTCTCAGAAATCATGTAGCTACCATGAAAAGGGAGTTGAAATGAGTCATTTCTATATTTAGAGTCAAAATCACATAGTTCTTATGGGCTTCCCTGGTAGCTCAGATGGCAAAGAATCCACCTGCAATGCAGGAGACCTGGGTTCAATCCCTCGGTTGGGAAGAACCCCTGGAGAAGGGAATGGCTGCCCACTCCAGTATTCTGGCCTGGAAAACACCATGGACATATATTTAGAGTAAAAATCAACATAGTCTTTAAATGAAGTGTTCAAGATAGGCAATTGATAAAACTCCTTTTTTTTCCCCCTTCAAATCTTTCATTATCTGGAACAATAATAGCATATGATCTTTGAGTCTGAGTTCCAAGCAAAAGTTTGTCTGGGACAGTTCACATAGATCCTGGTGGTGTTGCTATAATTACTACTATCTACTTTTTTTTTTTTTTCCTGTCGAAACCATCCCTCTTTGGATAATAAATTGCATGTTCCTCCCACATATAGTCATAGAGTAGGTAACATCTGTGGTTAGAACTTCTCAACAAATGCACTTTACTTTGGGTTATTTAATCGAAGTCTTAGAAGGCAGTCAAAAATCCATCCTTTCTGGGTGCTTTGTAGTTTGACATGATGAGATACAATTTGAGATTTTACTGACTCACAGTGAAATTGTTAGTAAGTTCTTTTCCATCATTTTCTGTGCTCAGTCACACATACCTACGTTGCAAGTGAATCATTGATTGTCCAAATAAACACCAGGAAAAACCGTTGTCTCTGTGGTGGTATTTCAGGTCACTGATGAAAGCTTCATAAATGAGGTTTTTATCCCCCTTCTTGAATAGAGACAAAAACAAGTAAGTGCGCTCAAGAGAAGCAATGTTGACCTGAGAGGGAGATGAGGATTACTGTGCTTCCTGACTTAACGCAGCTTTAGTTGCTTTCTTTTCTAACTGCACATTGGTAAGCTGATTAAAAAGACATCAAAAAGAAACAATCTCATGGCAGGTGTTCACTGGTCATAAGACATTATTTTAGAGGAACTTCAAGTCAATATTATCCTCTTCTCTGGTGTGTACTGAAACAGCCAAACAAAAACAAAATGAAACTGTCTTAAAATATCCCTTTGGTTTTGCATCAAGAGACAGACAATTACCTGGAGTAAAGATACATGCTCAACCGTTGTCCAAAATCTGGTAGTTTCCTCATCTCAGTGGGGCTTCGAAATCAGAACTTTGAGTGAAAATTGAAGCCTAACCTTCTCAACTTGGCATTTAGAGTAGACCATCTAGCCCTTAACCCTTTCTGTGCTACAACCACAGAAGAAGAAATGGAGTAGCCATCATGGTCAACAAAANAAATACATTATTTCATTCTGTCTGTCACCCAACGTAGCTTATGTTTAATTTGTTTTAAAAATAAAGTCATTTAACTTCTGCCATAGTTTTTTCATTTCAGTTGTGGTGATAGCAATACACACTTTAACTTGCTAACCAGGTATGTAAAATCCTAAATCAGATAATAGGCATAAAATGACTTTAAATATGTATATAATGTGCTTATCATTATTGTTTAAAATATGGCCAATATGCTACCATGTAGTATTGAGACAGTATTAGTGAACTTTAACACTGTTGTCAATATAATTCACCAGTTTTTGATGACCACCCCAAATATAATCATAACTGACCCAATTATATTCTGAAAAAAAAAAGGTTTTAAAATATGGATGGGGTTCCATGTACCGTGGAAATAAGGCAAATATCAGCCAGATAATTAAGCTCCTAACATGTCACATCAGTCTTCATGACGTAAATTATGAGGCAAAATGGAGCAAAAAAGCTAACTCAGATTGACTGCAAAACCTTCAAGTTCCTCCACTCTTGGAAAGTGAAAGTGAAGTCGCTCAGTCGTGTTCAACTCTTTGAGACCCGATGGATTGGAGCCTACCAGGCGCCTCCATCCATGGGATCTTCCAAGCAAGAGAACTGAAGTGGGTTGCCATTTCCTTCTCCAGGGGATCTTCCCAACCCAGGGATTGAACCCTGGTCTCCTGCATTGTAGGCAGACGCTTTACCATCTGAGCCACCAGGGAAGTCTAGTTAACCTCATATTCTAGGTTTTGCTAAACTTGAATGTGTACAGGCTTGGAACCAGACCATGCTTTAGCTCCACTTTTTAACAATAAGACTGACCTTGTAGGACTTTAAGAGATATTAACCACTTGGTGGCAGCCTGCCAGGCTCTCTGTGGGATTTCCCAGGCAACAATATTGGAGTGGGTTGCCATTTCCTTCTCCAGGGGAGTCTTGCTGACCCAGAGATCGAATTCATGGCAGACTCTTTACCGACTGAGCCACCAGAGAACACTTTCCTGTCACGTGCATTCCTTAGCTATATGTGGATGTCACAAGCAGATAGTGGAGGTGGAGAAGAGTCTGGACTCAAGAGCTATACTTCCAGGAGCACAAGTCATTTGACCTCTCCTTGACTACCTTTCCTCAGTTTTAAAATAAGAGTGCGCTAAGTCTGTGAGTCTCTTTGCTGTCCACATGAAACTATCACAACATTGTTAATGGACTATACTCTGATATAAAATGAAAAGTTAAGTAAAAGAATACTAATAAAACTTTACCTGGACTTTGTGAGAATTAAATGAGATGATGCATATGAAATGTGCTTAAAACTGTCTCTGAATATTTATCCAAATATTTCCAAGGCTGACAGTTGGCATTATTTGTTCTCTCATGGAGGGATGCAAGGAGAGCTTCATACAATGCTTGGAGCACATCCCCTTCTGAGAAAACCAGGTGGCCTTTCTAGCTACGGGAAAGGTGTTTGGGGCCATGTTTGTTTATTTTTCCTGTGCAGACACTGGGAACCAATATCGACCCAATTGTAATTTTTTTTTTTTTCCTAATGGGTTTCAAATATATTTTTTTCCTCATTTTCTATAGGTGATTAGAAAGCACTATGTGTCTTAAATATAAGAAAGCTTGCACTTCCCAGTTTCTTTTCCATTTGGTTGGGGTCATGTGACTAATTCTCACCAATGAGCTACGAGTGGAATTAGCATGTGTCACTTCCATGTGGAGGCAGTGAAAAGCCCTTGTGCAATAGTCCAATATCTCTTTCCTTTCTGAGGTGGGAGTGTAGGCAGAGATGGACAGCCAAGATCTAGCAATCTGGATGGCTAAGGTCACCGTACAAGAGATTCTTCTTGGGGCATTGCCAGTAGACTTGTGAGAATGAGAAATACATTTTATCTTTGTGCTGCTGAAATTTTGAGGATTGTTTTAGTAGAGTATTCACAGATATCCCATAGTCTACCATGACTCTGTCCCTAGTTAGCGGCATGTGATTATAATCTAATTTATTTAAAACAGTGAAAAATAGTCAGAATTTGCTAATGTAATTATTTTCCCAATGAGAAAGAAAAGATGAACTTGGTGACATCAGGGTGAGTCAGCCTCCACATGAGAGAGTGAATCTTTTAAGAGCAACTGTTAAAAACCATAGAGATACATTAGCCATCAAAAAATGAAATAATATGCAAATAAAATAAGATAAGAACATTTGTTATCATAATTCCTAGACCTTGCCCATACTCTGTCAAAAAGTTTGGAGAGGTTGAGACTTTACCTTGTTTTCAAACTAAATAGTTTTCCATGGAGGGTGGCAGAAGATATGAGACTACTGAATCAGAGAGAAAACACATTATCAGCTGAGGCCACAGCAGTATCTAGAGTACCAGCATTTGTGCTGGTTCTCAGAGCCACCTATCCCATCTGCTCAGTCATGTCCGCCTCTTTGTGACCCCATGGACTGCAGCACACCAGGCTTCCTTGTCCATTGCCAATTCCCAGAGCATACTCAAACTCATGTCCATTGAGTTGGTGATGCCATCCATCTAATCCTCTGTTGTCCCCTTTTCCTCCTGCCTTCAGTCTTTCCCAGCTTCAGGATCTTTCCCAATGAGTTAGTTTTTTGCACCAGGTGGCCAAAGTGTTGGAGCTTTAGCTTCAGCATCAGTACTTCCAATGAATATTCAGGACTGACTTCCTTTAGGATGGACTGGTTGGATCTCCTTGCAGTCCAAGGGACTCTCAAGAGTCTTCTCCAACACCACAGTTCAAAAGCATCAGTTCTCCAGCACTCAGCTTTCTTTATAGTCCAACTCTCACATCCATACATGACTACTGGAAAAACCATAGCTTTGACTAGACAGAACTTGGTTGGCAAAGTGATGTCTCAGTTTTTTAATATGCTGTCTATGTTGGTCATAGTTTTTCTTCCAAGGAGCAAGCGTCTTTTAATTTCATGGTTGTAGTCACCATTGGCCGTGATTTTAGAGCCCCCCAAAATAAAATCTGTCACTGTTTCTATTGCTTTCCCATATATTTGCTATGAAGTAATAGGCCTGGACGCCATGATCTTAGTTTTCTGAATGTTGAGTTTTAAGCTAACCTTTTCATCCTCCTCTTTAATGCCGAATGCAGACTTAAATTGAAGAAAGTAGTCAAAACCACTAGACCATTCAGGTATGACCTAAATCAAATCCTTATGTGGAAGTGACAAATAGATTCAAGGGATTAGATCTGATAGAGTGCCTGAAGAACTATGGACAGAGGTTTGTGACCTTGTACACATCCCATGGAATGACACCTACATATGCAGTGTGTGTTTATAGGAGAGGAATCTCAGCTTAGAGAACTCATATCTTTGATAACAGGTAATGAGACTACTTAATCTTTGCCCAGGATGGAGACATCATATTACTTATATTGTTCAGCAAACTAATCTGCACTTTTCTAGAGGGAGCCATCATCACTGTCTTCCAAAGCTTTTGCTCTACCAATATCCTTGAGATGATAATATAGGAGAAGAAGAGAGAGTGCTTCTGCTTGTAAGACATGAAGAAATGTGAAGGAGGACACGTGAAAGAATGATCTCCCCAGAAGATTTACCCCTGACTCCTACAGTCTTGATTTATAGAAAAGGTTCTCATGAATATGATAGTTCATCTACATTCCAATTAATCCAACAAATTAGTCAAGTCAATTTTTTTCATATAGCATTGAATAAAGACTTCTAATAACAGGAGTCCAGGCAGCAGGAGGAGATTAACCTACAATGTTGACCACAACCATGCTTGGGGCCCTGGACCCAACATGTTGAACAAATTTCCAAATTATTAGAGTCTAACTTAAACAGCAGGCAGCTTTCTCCTTAAAAGTCTCTATTGACTTTTCCATTTGGTCCATGGCATTAATCCAGGTACAGAAGAACATCTTAGTGATCATATTAAATGGCTTGCAAGGAGGAAGTCTAGGATAACCTAATCATCCATAACAATCTTAGCCAGCTAATAGAGTCCAATCTGCATGCATTTCAGGGACAAATTTTGATAGCATGACCCTGTACCATCAAGACAACTAATTGCCTGCAAGAAACACAAAAATTAAAATTGCCTTTCCTTCCTAGAGGATCCTTTAGTAAATAAGGGGGTCCTACTTTAAAGACATCTCTGCAGTCATCTGACATTCTAGTGCTATTTCCTTAAATACTTAAAGATTTTTTGATCCCTGAAGTGGAGTCCCCATGTTCTCAGGAAAGACAAGCTACTGTCTGACCTCCACAAAATTTGCATACTCAAGGGGGAACATGGTGCCTCTGAAAAGGGTGTGTTTTATACCATTGATTCCCTCTCTCAATATGAGTTGGAGGGCAGAGGTTGGCTGGGCCTCCAAAGCAGCCTCTAGTTGATTGTTGGTTGCAGCATTGCCTCATAGCTCAGTTGGTAAAGAATCTGCCTGCAATGCAGGAGACCAGGGTTTGATTCCTGGATCGGGAAAATCCCTTGGAGAAGGAAATGGCAACTCACTCCAGCATTCTTGCCTGGAGATTCCCATGGACGGAGGAGCCTGGTGGGCTACAATCCATGGGGTCCCAAGAGTTGGACATAGAGACTAAAGAGAGAGAGAGAGGGTACTTAGTTCAGTTTGAATAATTGAGTCTCATTTTTCTTCTTGAGGAAATTGTTCAAAGCAGTTTAACCTCTTCAGTTTATACTAACACCTCGGTGGTATTCATCTGTGTCCAGAAAAGACAATGACAGGAATGGGAATGAGCGGATAGTTGGAAGTCTGACAGATATTTCACTTGGGGGGAGCATGTCTTATGTGAAGGCATTATTTGCACCTGAATCTCCAGCTATGGGACCTATCATTTATGTCCTTACAAATTCAAAGTTCATATTGAGTCATTTTAGAATAGAGACTATAATCAAAGCTGCTAACTCAGGGACTATTTCATAGGACTACCTAATGCCTTTAAGATGATTTTGCTGGGGATGTTGCTACTGATAGTGAGGATCATGATAATAGTGATGACAATAATAATAACAATAACTAAAATTCATTTCATGTTTTTATATGCCTGGCACTTTGTCAGATATTTTTGTAAAATTTCAATAACCCATATTGCATGCATTCTGCTCTATTCCCTCTTCATTTGTCTCTGGAGTGAGGGTTAAGATTAGGAACAAGAGAATGTACTGAGGCTAGAACTTTAACATGATGAAGGATTTTTGTTATTTGCACTTTTCCTGGCCTCCCTGATAGCCCAGGTTTCACATGTTGCTCAAATCTCTATAGTAAATGAGGTTGAAGCTTATCTCTCAATTAGGAATTAGCTTAGTCTGGGAAGTCTCAGGAGAAAGGGCTAATAATAAAATTCATGGTTTAAATTTTAGCTTAGAGGCATAATATCCATCTTTTGGATTATGCATTGTTTAGCTACACTCACTGGGGTGAGGGGTTCCTAATAGATATTAGAACCCTAGCCTAGATTTTTCTGACTGCAAAACAGTCCTTTTGCCTTGGCTTTTCTATCTCAAAACTATAGAGTTGAAATCATTTAGGATGAGCACACTGATAACTACCCGTAACACCTACAACTCATCTCCCCTATCTCAAATCCATGGATTATCACATTCTGCTGTGCTAGCTTCAATAAACATTTCACATTATCAGGCATAAATTTAGATGTGTAGTTCAGACTTCATCACCCTTCCTTTTTTTCCCAGATTGTTATAGGCTAAGGTCAAAGCTTTTAAATGTTCCTGATGGAGTATAAAGCATTAAAATTTCAAGACATTCCACACATTTGCCTCCATGGTTTGTGACCAACGTATGCATTAATTGGCCCTTTGGTCTTAGCTTTTGCCATGAAAGTCTTAGGTCAGGTAAACATCAATGTGTTCAATTTTTCTTTCATTCATTTAAGCAAACAGTCGCTCCCGAAAGCCCCAGGAAACCAATACCAAGCGAATCCACAAAGATGGATGAAGTCAAAAGACAAAGATGAAGTCAACAGACAGAACTGTTTATTTTTAGATGGGATGTGCCCTGCTCAACTTACTTTTATCATTCCAGAGCAACCGAGTGTAATGGTAATAGCGGAAGTGAATAGACCTTTAATTAGACTGGGCTATTATGGATCTGCTTGCTGCCAAAGCAGACTGAAAACACTGTGTTCTTCATCTCTGCCAAGATGAAAATATAGTTCCAAAGCAACATGGAGTTGCTTGACGTCCGCCATGAGCCCTTCCGGATTCACTTCGAGAGTGGGGCTCGGTGTGTTCTCGTGCCACCACGACTTGGCCGCCTCTCAAGCGGCAAAGCTTCCCAAATACCAGGAAAGGAACTCAACCTTCTCAGTTTTCTCATATATAAATGGAAGAAACCAGTTCCTGTTGGAGTCATCACATCACATTGTATTGTGACTGTGAGGAGATAATGTTTGTGAGTGCTCTGAAAATTGGAAATCTCTTTATGGAAGTAGGATGATTATATTGTTACTGTCAGTCAATCAAATTCTCCATGTATTGTCAAAGTTTGAAGGAAAGCTTGAAACCTTTCCTACTCTTTTAAATCTCCTTGTATCTTTTTCTCCTTTTAATTTCACTTGGGGTGTGAAATTGCTCAGCTACAATCTTGAGAGCTTGTTTGGAGGTTCTAGCAGGGGAGCGCAGCTACTCGTATACCCTTGACGGAAGACCGGTCCTCCTCTATCGGGGATGGTCGTCCTCTTCGACCAAGCACGCAGCTTCGGGAGGGACACACAATGGAGCGGTGAGGGAGGAAGGGGACACCCGCCTAGCCAGCCAGATCAGCCGAATCAACCCTGGCGATCAATGGGGTGACAGATGTCGCAACCAGATTGCTCTCACATCCTGCTCAGCTACAATCTTGATAGCTGTTGAAGTGTAATTTAAACATGGTGGTGCTGGTTTTGTTGCTAAGTCCCATCTGACTCTTGTGACCCCCATGACCTGTCTATGGGATTTCATTCAGCCATTAGCAAAACTCCATAGACAATCTTGTGAAATTGGATATCCTTAGATTTTCATTCCATCCATATTGAGAAAGACATGAAGATATTCTCTGAAAATGGAAAAATTAGTGAAGATTCCTCACTATCTATGTTATGAATCTTTTTTTAAGTGTGAAGTAAAAAATAGATGATTGTTCTGTCCAGCTAAGCCACATTTTGGCAGGTATTGATTTGTTCCACTCACATTATCCTGATTAGAATTAAGTTTAGAGCATAATCCATATATGTGTATGCCTGTGCACATGGGTATACACATGTGTGTGAGAGAGAGAAGCAATAAACATCTGGGTAATTCAACACAGCACATTAAAGTGATGATGCAGTCTTATCAGTTTTGAAGAACTGAAAATATGAAATGGAATAGCAAGAATACAAAAGTAAATAATAAATTATTCTGGCCCATAAACAGCTTTACACCTAGAGAACAAAGCGAGAATTCCTGTGAATTTTTCAATTCTTTTAAATGAGTTGAACCACATGATATTTAAAGTCGTCTCAAATACTAAATGATGTGGTATTTTAGTTGCTAAGTCGTGTCTGACTCTTGTGACTCTGTGGACTGTAGCCCACCAAACTCCTTTGTCCATGGGATTTCCCAAGCAATATTACTGGAATGGGTTGCCGTTTCTTTCTCCAAGAGATCTTCTTGACTGAGGGATCAAACCCAGGTCTCCTGCAGGCAGGCTCCTGCACTGAAGGTAGATTCTTTATCAAATGAGCCATGAGGGAAGCCCCCTAAAATGGTGTGATTGTATTTAATTTTTACAATATTTTACTTTATTTTTAATTGGAGGATAATTGCCTTATAATGTTCTGCTGTACAGCAATGTGAATCAGCCATAAGTATACACAGATCCCCTCCCTCTTGAGCTTCCCTCTTATCTTATAGAAAATTTAATACCTTGGATTTTGGTTTTGGAGTAAAGGAGAGGAAGGTTTTGTGAAGGAGATGGGAAATCTTTCATCCTTGAAAGGGCCAGATTAACCAAAATAAAACTTAGATTCTATAGGGCTAAATTTTATTATTATTTTTTTATCATTACGAATAAATACATGCACAGACACACACATGTTAGTGGGAGAAAAAAAAAGTGACCGGTGGTATCACTTTTATTCTTTTTTTCTTTTGGTCATTTGTGCCCTTTTCACTCCCAGACCCCAGTGCAGTTCAGTTAGTTCAGTCACTCAGTCAGGTCTGAATTTTTAGGACCTCATGGATTGCAGCATGCTGGGCTTCCCTGTCCATAACCAACTCTTGGAGTTTACCCAAACTCATGTCCATTGAGTCAGTAATGCCATCCACCCATCTTATCCTCTGTCATCCCCTTCTCCTCCCACCTTCAGTCTTTCCCAGCATCAGGGATGAATCAGTCTGTTGCATCAGAAGGCCAAAGTATTGGAGTTTCAGCTTCAACATCAGCCCTTTCAATGAACACCCAGGACTGATCTCCTTTAGGATGGACTGGTTGGATCTCCTTGCAGTCCAAGGAACTCTCAAGAGCCTTCTCCAAAATCACAGTTCAAAAGCATCAGTTCTTCAGCACTCAGCTTTCTTTATAGTCCAACTCACATCCATACATGACTAGTGGAAAAACCATAGCTTTGACTAGACAGACCTTTGTTGGCAGAGTAATGTCTCTGATTTTTAATATACTGTCTAGGTTGGTAATAACTTTTCTTCTAAGGAGCTGCTGCTGCTGCTAAGTCACTTCAGTCGTGTCCGACTCTGTGTGACCCCATAGATGGCAGCCTACCAGGCTCCCCAGCCCTTGGATTTCCAAGGCAAGAACACTGGAGTGGGTTGCCATTTCTTTCTTCAATGCATGAAAGTGAAAAGTGAAAGTGATATCATTCAGTCGTGTACGACCCTCAGGGACCCCATGGACTGCAGCCTTCCAGGCTTCTCCGTCCATGGGATTTTCCAGGCAAGAGTACTGGAGTGGGGTGCCAGCGTCTTTTAATTTCATGGCTGCAGTCACCATCTGCAGTGATTTTGGATCCCCCCAAAAAAAGTCTTGTCACTGTTTCTATTGTTTTCTCATCTATTTGCCACGAAGTGATGGGACCAGATGCCATGATCTTAGTTTTCTGAATGCTGAGATTTAAGCCAACTTTTTTACTCTCCACTTTCATTTTCATCAAGAGCTCTTTAGTTCTTTACTTTCTGCCATAAGGGTGGTGTCATCTGCATATTTGAGGTTACTGATATTTCTCCAGTCAATCTTGATTCCAGCTTGTGCTTCTTCCAGCCCAGCATTTCTCATGGTGTATTCTGCATATAGGTTAAATAGGCAGGGTGACAATATACAGCCTTGACATATTCCTTTCCAGATTTGGAACCAGTCTGTTGTTCCATATCCAGTTCTAACTGTTTCTTCCTAACCTGCATACAGATTTTTCAGGAGACAGGTCACGTGGTCTGGTAGTCCCATCTCTTTAAGAATTTTCTACAGTTTGTTGTGATCCACACAGTCAAAGGCTTTTGGCATAGTCAATAAAAGTAGAAGTAGATGTTTTTCTGGAACTCTCTTGCTTTTTTGATGATCCAACAGATGTTTTCAATTTGATCTCTGGTTCCTCCACCTTTTTTAAAACCAGTCTGAACATGTGGAAGTTCAGGGCTCCCATATTGTTGAAGCCTGGCTTGGAGAATTTTGAGATTTACTTTGCTAGTGTGTGAGATGAGTGCAATTGTGTGGTACTTTGAACATTCTTAGACTTAAATTTAGGTGGATTTACCATGACACTGGAGTTGACTGGTGATTCTGTTCAATATTGTCCATCAGAAAACATCTGCCCCTTTTAAAAATGTATATATATATATGTATATGGCTTTCCATGCCTTAGCCCAGCTCCATTGAACAAGAATCTCAAAAGGAAAGAAACAATAATCTGAAATTATTGAATCTCTTAATTCTGATCTGTCCAACTTGAACAACTTTTGGAACATCCCTGAGTTAGATTATTTTTCTTGTGAGGTTACTTGTTTTCTAATTAGTTCCACTTTATTCCATATCAAGAATGCTTTATTTTTCATCTAAGGCTGCTGTTCCTCTTACATTTTTCCCTAGGTTATTTAGTCTCCATTCCAACACAGGCATTTTATGAATATCTTTTAATTTCCCTCTTTATCAACCTTGAAATTACTCAGCCAACTCTAAACTGGAATTGTTTAATGACTGACAAATTTGACCTGTTTTTCCTTCTGACTTGTTAGGTCAGAGGTTTGTCGTCTTCCCTCTTCCTCCCAATACTACATATTTTTCCATATATGACCCATTTTAAAGAAGGTTGACTATAGTCAAAATAAGGATACGGATCTCTGAGAAATAGAGTCAAGAGATTTGATCTGATAGACAGAGTGCTTGAAGAACTATGGTCAGAGGTTCCTGAAACTGTATAGGAGACAGGGATCAAGACCATCCCTGAGAAAAAGAAACGCAAAAAGGCAAAGTGGCTGTCTGAGGAGGCCTTATAAATAGCTGTGGAAAGAAGAGAAGCAAAAGGCAAAGGAGAAAAGTAAAGATATACTCATTTGAATACAGAGCTCCAAAGAACAGCAAGGAGAGATAAGAAAGCCTTCCTCAGTGATCAATGCAAATAGAGGGAAACAACAGAATGGGAAAAACTGGAGCTCTCTTCAAGAAAATTAGAGATACCAGGGAACACTTCACGCAAAGATGGGCACAATAAAGGAAAGCAATGGTATGGACCTAACAGAAACAGAAGATAT
Source organism: Neotragus moschatus (assembly GCA_006410615.1). Taxonomy (NCBI): domain Eukaryota; kingdom Metazoa; phylum Chordata; class Mammalia; order Artiodactyla; family Bovidae; genus Neotragus; species Neotragus moschatus. The sequence continues at coordinate 506,342 of SJYA01002108.1, read as the reverse complement.
TAAGGAGAGATGGCAAGAAAACACAGAAGAACTATACAAAAAAGATCTTCANCAACAGAATGGGAAAAACTGGAGCTCTCTTCAAGAAAATTAGAGATACCAGGGAACACTTCACGCAAAGATGGGCACAATAAAGGAAAGCAATGGTATGGACCTAACAGAAACAGAAGATATTAAGGAGAGATGGCAAGAAAACACAGAAGAACTATACAAAAAAGATCTTCATGATCCACATAATCATGATGGTGTGGTCACTCACCTAGAGCCAGACATCCTGGAATGTGAAGTCAAGTGGGCTTTAGGAAGCATCACTAGGAACAAAGCTAGTGGAGGTAATAGAATTCCAGATGAGCTATTTCAAATCCTAAAACATGATACTGTAAAAATGCTGCACTCATTATGCCAGCAAATTTGGAAAATTCAGCAGTGGCCACAGGACTGGAAAAGGTCAGTTTTCATTCCAATCCCAAAGAAAGGCAATGCCAAAGAATTGTCAAACTACCACACAATTGCACTCATCCCACAGGCTAGCAAAGTAATGCTCAAAATTCTCCAAGCCAGGCTTCAACAGAACATGAACTGTGAACTTCCAGATGTTCAAGCTGGATTTAGAAAATGCAGAGGAACCAGAGATCAAATTGCCAGCACCTGTTGGATCATCAAAAAAGCAAGAGAGTTCCGGAAAAACACCTACTTCTGCTTTATTGACTATGTTAAAGCCTTTGACTGTGTGGATCACAACAAACTGTGGAAAATTCTGAAAGAGATGGGAATACTAGACCACCTACCTGACCTTTCTCCTGAGAAACCTGTATGCAAGTCAGAAAGCAACAGTTAGAACCAGACATGGAACAACAGACTGGTTCCAAATAGGAAAAGGAGTAGGACACGGCTGTATATTGTCACCCTGCTTATTCAATTTAAATGCAGAGTACATCATGAGAAATGCTGGGCTGGATGAAGCACAAGATGGAATCAAGATTGCCGGGAGGAATCTCAAGAATCTCAAATATGCAGATGACACCACCCTATGGCAGAAAGTGAAGAACTAAAGAGCTCTTGATGAAAGTGAAAGAGGAGAGTGAAAAAGTTGGCTTAAAATTCAGCATTCAGAAAACCAAGATCATAGCTTCTGGTCCCATCACTTCACTGCAAATAGATGGGGAAACAATAGAAACAGTGACAGACTTTATTTTCTTGGATTCCAAAATCACTGCAGATGGTGACTGCAGCCATGAAATTAAAAGATGCTTACTCCTTGGAAGAAAAGCTGTGACCAACCTAGGCAGTAAATTAAAAAGCAGAGACGCTACTCTGCCAACCAAGGTCCATCTAGTCAAAGCTATGGTTTCTCCACTAGTCATGTATGGATGTGAGAGTTGGACTATAAAGAATGCTGGAGGCTGTAGAACTGATGCTTTTGAACTGTGGTGTTGGAGAAGGCTCTTGTGACTCCCATGGACAGTAAGGAGATCCAACCAGTCCATCCTAAAGGAAATCAGTTCTGAATATTCATTGAAAGGACTGATGCTGAAGATGAAACTGCAATCCTTTGGCCACTTTATGGGAGGAACTGACTCATTAGAAAAGACCCTGAATCTGGGAACGTTTGAAGGTGGGAGGAGCAGGGAACAACAGAGGATGAGATGGCTGGATGGCATCACTGACTTAATGGACATGAGTTTGAGTAAATGGGTGATGGGCAGGGAGGCCTGGTGTGCTCCCGTTCATGGGGTTGCAAACAGTTGGACACAACTGAGTAACTGCACTGAACTGAAAAGTAGGTTGACTATTGTCAAAAAAGGATACGGATCTCTTAACTTTGCAAGTCATTTCTTTGTATCTGGTAGTTTTAGTTGTAAACCTAGCAAGCCAGATCTTTTTAATTTCCTCCTTGCTGTTCCCATCTGATCAGTCTTTCCTTTGGATCAAATATCCCTGATGGTTTCTGAGAATTCAAAGTCATATATTACATTAATATCATATCATTCNACTTTGCAAGTCATTTCTTTGTATCTGGTAGTTTTAGTTGTAAACCTAGCAAGCCAGATCTTTTTAATTTCCTCCTTGCTGTTCCCATCTGATCAGTCTTTCCTTTGGATCAAATATCCCTGATGGTTTCTGAGAATTCAAAGTCATATATTACATTAATATCATATCATTCCACATTTCCAAATATATTTAACATTAAAGCTCAAAGCTCCCCAAATCTGATGCACAAGTCATAAGATGAGTCACTCTTCCTGGAATATATCCTGTATGCCCAGAATATTAAATCACAGTGGAGGGCAAAGGCCACAGGCCACATCTCCATCATTCATTTTTATATTTTAATGTAACATGTAAAACAGTGCATGTAGCCAATTCTTACTAAATAAATGTTGCACTGTTGCTTATCATTATCAGAGTCCATAATGCTAATATATTTGTTGTGGTTGCTAAGTTGTGTCTGACTCTTTTCGACCCCATAGACTGTAGTGCATCAGTCTCCTCTGTCCTTCACTATTTCCCGGAGTTTGCTCAAAATCATGTCCATTGAGTTGGTGATGATATTTAACCATCTCATCCTCTCCCACCCTCTTCTCCTTCTGTGTTCAATCTTTGCCAGCATGAGGGTCCTTCCCAAAGAGTTGGCTCTTCACATCAAGTGGCCAAAGAATTGGAACTTTGGATTCCCTGGTGGCTCAGATGGTAAAGAATCCACCTGTAGAGTGAGAGACTCAGGTTAAATCCCTGGGTCAGGAAGCTCCCTGGAGAAGGGAATGGCAACCCACTGCAATATTCTCGCCTGGAGAATCCCATGAACAGAGGAGCCTGGTAGGCTACAGTCCACGGGGTCAAAAAGAGTCAGCCATGTCTAAGGTACAACACTTTAAAATCCATCACTGCTTCCACTTTTCCCCCTTCTATTTCCCATGAAGTGATGAGACCAGATGCCATGAACTCAGTGTTTTTTTTTTGTTTTTTTTTTAATGTTGAGTTTCAAGATTTTACTTCCATGTTTCACTGCTTTTCACTCTCTTCTTTCACCCTCATTAAGAGGCTCTTTAGTTCCTCTTCATGGTCTGCCATTAGAGTGGTATCATCTGCCTATCTGAGGTTGTTGATTCCAGCTTGTGATTCATCCAGCCAGGGATTTTGCATGATTTACTCTGCATATAAATTTAAATAAGCACAGTGAAAATTTACAGCCTTGATGTACTCCTTTCCCAATTTTGAACCAGTCAGGTTTTCCTATGTCTGATTCTAACTGTTGTTTCTTGACCAGCATTCAGATTTCTCAGGAGACAGGTTAGGTGGTCTGGTACTCCTATTTCTTCAAGAATTTTCCACAGCTTGTTGTGATCCACACAGTCAAAGGCTTTAGTGTAGTCAGTTAAGCAGAAGTTTATGTTTTTCTGGAACTCCCTTTTTTTCTCCATAAACCAATGAATGTTGGCAATTTAATCTCTGCTTCCTATGCCTTTTCTAAACCCTGCTTGTACATTTGGATGTTCTCAGTTCCTGTACTGCTGAAGCCTAGCTTGAAGGATTTTGAGCATAACCTTGCTAGTATGTGAAATGAGTGCAATTGTGCAGTAGTTTGAACATTCTTTGGCATTGCCCTTCCTTGAGATTGCAATGAAAACTGACCTTTTCCAGTCCTGCGGCCACTGTTGAGTTTTCTGCTTCCTAAGGCCCACTTGAGTTCACACTTTAGGATGCCTGGCTCTAGGTGAGTGACCACAGCACTGTTGTTATCCAGGTCATTAAGACCATTTTTGTATAGTTCTGCTGTGTATCCTTGCCACCTCTTCTTAATCTGTTCTGCTGCTGTTAGGTCCTTACTGTTCATATACCTACTATATGTTAGAACTAGCTACAGGTACCAGAGACAAATCAGTTGCCCCCTAGAAACGTAATTATTTGTCACAAGTTGGACCAAGCTAGAGAACGTGGAGTGTGCACTGCTGTCTCAGTTAGTGCAATTCTTTCACTTCTATTGGAAAAACAATCTGGATTTCTCCCTAATGATGTCCCTAGTGATGTGTAAATTTTATTCTTTCCTTATTTAAAAGGGAAGCTTTGTTTTTTTTAATGACTAAAATAGTAGCTATACTTTTTGAGCACATCTAATGTATTAAAAACATTACATTAGATACACTCTGTAGGGGTATATATTACTTATTCTCATGAAAGTGAAATAGAAAGGCTCAATCATGTAAAATTCTGAATCTGAGATTCGAACCCTGCCCTGACTGCTCCAAGTCTGATTCCCTCCCATAGACTGCTTTTCAACAGACATGCTCAGAAATGCTCCCACGTGACTTCTGATTCCCTGAGAATACTCTGCTCCCTTCCCGTTCTCCTTCACCTGGCATCACAAGAGACCTTGAAGAAGGTTAGGAGTTTGCAGGGGTTCCTCTTTCATAGTCAGAAGCTTGCTGCGAAACCTATCACAGCAGCTGAAAGATACAAGTAAATGTTTTCCAAATAAAAATCCCTCAGTGAATCAAAGAAAGAAAAGGTATAATTTTCCTTTGGTAAACGCAACATGCACACGTTATTTGAAACAGCTGGTTCAAGTGGAAATGAATGACTTCCCCAGGGTCCCAATCTGACAGTAAGTGCTTGCTGCTTACATGTGTGGAAGAGGGAATGGGGACAGATATTGTAATGGAGCAGAACAATGTCTTCGCCTCATCAGTTCATGAATATTTGAATGGAGAGAGTGTGATCTGGAGAGTTTTTCACGGCTTTGCTTTTTTATTTTCCCTCCAGTATCCCGCCCATTCAGCGAGCATCCATCATGCCTACTACAGTCCAGACATATTTCTAGGCACTGTGGCCATAAAGTTCAATATGATACATTCCTCCACTTAAAGAAACATTCTTCTTTCATTATTCCCCAAATGATTAGACAAATGTATTAAACAAGGGAGGGCAGATGTCCTTGCTTTAAAGTGAGGGTAAAGAAATAAAGGCTCTTCAGTTGCTTGCCCTATGACTATATTCTTTGCTACATGCATAGACAAGTGGGAACTTTGGGAGAGAAACATTGATCTTCATATACAGTGCTTTTCTAACTTACTTACTATGCTATCTGATTCAATGAATTTTTTTAGCATTTATATGAAATGTAAAATTCTCCATTCTAGTGCTTTCTCAACCAAAGGCTTTTATTCTCCTGCATCACAGGCTGTCTTTTACTAAACAAGAACACTTATGTACCTCAGCTAAGAAATATTTACTGAAAAATACATTCAAAAGCTTTGTGTCAGTCAGGATGCTGGTAAGCAAGAACTCTTTACAGATACCAAGTGTAGTAGTTACTGCTCTTCTTAACCTACTTTCTACAGTCTTTATTAGAGAGAGTCAATTACATGAGGAAACAGAAATCTGATCTGCTTATTCATACGAAGTTGCCAAGAATTCAAGGTCATGCTTTTTAAGTTCTGTGGGCTGGAGCCAGTGATAACTTAATTCTATTTAATTAGAAAAAGTGGAGATGTGTCTTTAAAGGAAGTAAGGGATGGGGGAACAACATCTCCTCTCAATGTCCAAAAAGAGAGGATTAATGTAGGAGGTGAAGAAAGATTGGTGTAGGAAAATCCCACTTGTTGAAGTCTGTGTAAAGAGCCTATATGATTTACTGATAGACAGGAGTCTGGAAATTAAGAACAAAATGATCTAGGGAAAATAGTATGAAGGGATAATCACATCCAGTGTAACATGTAATTAAGAGAGGGAATACTTATTCAGTTCAAGACTCAGGGTGATGATAAATTCCCAGTGAGCTGGATTTGTGATTCACAATAGTCTTTAATACATGGAGGTTTCTATATTATTATCAGAGGACTGAGAAATTTGTAATTTCTAAGACGAGAGTATGATACCAACATGAAGACTACAATATTAGATGGAAAAATCCAAGTCTATTTTCCCTCACTGTCTACTTACCAAATATGATGCTGCCTAAAGAGCATGCTTTTTTCTTTCTTTCTTTCTTTTTAAAGAGAAGTTATGAATTTGGGGATGTTTTGGCATATTCTACCATGTAATAATGAGTTGATGACTAGGAAGAATGGCCATGATGAGAAGGTCCCAGTCCCCTGTGGAAGAGTGGCAGATGGCAAAGTTCCAGATCAGTCTGCCGTCTAAGAGCTGAAGATTAGTGTGAGAACAGAGAGTTGTTCCATTGTCTGCCTTGATTTCTGGGACAATACCCATTTACAGTCCAGCTCCAGAGAAGGGAGAATTATGGTAAGAATACAGAAGAGATTCTATAATAATCAAAGTGAAAGAATTGCAGACCACTTTGCCTCCTAAGAATGGGAGCAGAAGTCATAGGAGTTGCAAAAGCTCTCTGTATGTGCATTATCACCCTTTTCTCCCACTTCCTTGACTAAACTCACTGTTTTCTCTCCCTCAAAACCTGAGACCATCAGTCCTCCTCAAAACTAGTGAGCAGAGATAACTTGCAATTCATTCAGTTCCAAACAGTTACAAAAACATCAATCATTGCACAACTGTTGCTATAAATCACTGAGTTGAACTTAAAATTTCTCTGAAACTGGACATTATGAATAGAGAATTGCAACAAGGGAGGTGGAATTAGGCAAATAATTCAGCTGTAGTGTCAATAAGAGAGCATTTTACACACTCTTAGATTTGAATTGACCCATGGGACTTGACAATCAATCTGTAAATGGTGAGTAACAGGTAGGTACATATGAACTTCAAGTTCTTTGAGATGGTTCTCTACAATTCAGAAATGAATCAGTGGCTCGGAAGTCCTAAGAGGAAGACAGTGTTGGTCAGTAGCTTGATTGAAACTGGTGCAGGAGGAAATGTAAAATCCTGATGAAGGTACCCCCAGCATCAGAGTATGTAGTGAGATGTGTGCTGTAGATGGGTAAGGTCCAGGGTAACACTGTCTAGGGAATCTCATAATTCCTTGGGCTAACTCAGTCTTTTCTTGACCCATGTACAAAAACAGATAGTGACCTTATACATACTGCCATTCTTTATATGGGGACACCAGAAATCCCTGATTACTATGCCCGATATCTCAAATGGATTGTGGAGGCCATAAGAGTTCAAGTGCAGACCTGGAATCTGATCACTGGTTTCTTCAGTTAAGTCATACAGTCAAGTGGACAAAATGCTGTCCAAATTGTGGTACCCAAGCCAGTGGCTTGACCATCATTTTGGGGATTACTAGAAAGGAAAATTATAATCTCTGTCCTGATTTAGTGAATCAAAATGTCTAGCTAGGGGAGGGGAGAGAGATCAGAAATTTTGAATATTTTAAAGCTTGAAATGCATTGGTATGAAGACAGTTTTCTTAGCATTCCATTCTTCATTCAACAAGTTTTTACTTTGTGCTACACACTTTTCTAAAAATTGTACTTTCAGTGATAAACAAGACAGGGCAAAAATTATGAAACTGAGCAAATTTCAGCAGTGAAGAAAAATATTAAACAATAATTTATTCAATTAGTGATTTCAGTATAATTGTGGTCAATGTGTTACAAATAGACACAGGAAAATTCTGACTTATTTAAAAACATATGCTGGGGAAAGCAATGATGTCATTGATAATATCTTGGCATTATGATGTTATATATGAAAAATAAGAATGTAAAATAAAAAACACAAAAAAGGCTTAATTTGATGTGGTGTAACCCAGGGGATCACCTTTCACTGACGGCAAACCCAAGAAGGGGAGGCCTGTGTGGAATATGGTACTATTGGCATCCAGCAATTTCTTATACTTTGACTTCCTCCTCTTTTTAAATAGAATGAAGCAATTCAATAAAACCAATATCAGAATCTATTCTAACTCCATCTCCAAGGGGTGATTTAACTTGGTGGTGTTAGTGCAATGGTTCTTAAATGGATTTGGTATTTGTTAATCACAGCAGAAATATCAGGATGCTGAAGCTTGAAGGTTAGAACAGGGCATAAGCTAAGGTACAATGGGAATAAAGGATGGATTGCATCACTGAACAAGGTACGATTCCTTCTTCCATGGTCCCCACTGAATTCTATCCTGTGAAAGAATTATTTAGTTGAGATAGATGAAGAATAACGAACTAAAATAATGTACTTGAAATGTACTCACCAAGTACATTTTAAAAGCTTTTATTTTTTTTTAATTCTATGAAACTTTCACTTATTCAATTGGAATTGAGAGATGAACAACTTATTTTCGCATTTTGATATTTTCCTAAATTCTGAGCAGGAAGACAGGATGTGATTTCCTCAGTGCTGAAACCTCTTATTCCTCTAGCTACCAAGAAGTTTTCTCTCTTCCTTTGTTCTCTGATATTTAAGTCAACACTTCATTTTCTGGTGGTTGTTGTGTTCTATTTGATTCAATACTTTATAGTACTAGTAAAATGGCAATTGTGTCCTACAATGCCTGATCCATATCCAACTCTTGATAAAGTTTTATTTGGCGGATGAATGAATGAATAAATATGTGTTGCTTTAACAACTATCTACTAGCCTTCTAGAAAGAGTTGGAGTGAGGAAGAAGAAGGACTCTTTACAGAGCTGCGTTCAGACTTGGATTATGAGATGGGATTGTGATGAATCCAAGGAACTTGATACATTTCATTAACTTTAGATGGTTATGTCATCTTATTTCTCCTCATAGCAGTTAAACAATTTTAATTTATTTTTGACATGATGCATCTCTGTTTCCTCCACCAAAATATTGACTCCATGACAATAGAGATGATTTGCTTTAAATCTTTTTTCACAAATGCAGCAACTCCTACAATAGTACTCTGAACTTAGAAAGATGCTCCAGTAAATATTAGTTGAATAATGTCTTATCTTGAAGGTGAGCCTGTGGCAAGGATTTAAGCACAAGTATTTTATTTTATTTTTTTTTAAGTTTAAATTTTTATTTTTTAGTTTGTTTTGCTTTACAATACTGTACTCATNGTCAGTTGCTTCATTTGCTATTATTTTCTCCCATTCTGAAGGCTGTCTTTTCACCTTGTTTATAGTTTCCTTTGTTGTGCAGAAGCTTTTAATTTTAATTAGATCCCATTTGTTTCTTTTTGCTTTTATTTCCAGTATTCTGGGAGGTGGATCATAGAGGATCCTGCTGAAGCACAAGTATTTTATTTAAGAGGTGAAGGAAGCAACTGTAGAGGAGTAGAGAATTTGGAAAAAGGAAGGAAGTGCAGTTAAAAGAAGGTATCCAGTTAATGAAGGGTATCAAGAGTCTTAACAAGCCTCAATTGGGAATGAACTCACTTTGCTTCACTGAGGCTAGATGGGGAGGGGGCCCAGCTCCTCACGGCACCCCTCTGACACAGAGTTGGGGAGTTATGTATGACAAGAAGTGGAGTGCTAAGTGGCCTTGCCTCCCACTGTTTTGGTCATTCCCATTGGTGCCAGGTGAGCTGGTGGACTTTTGGCTCTCTACCAGATCCCATTGACACAAGAGGTGGAGAAAAGTAGGGTGCTGATTTCCTCTGATTTTCGCCACTGAGTGGAATCTCATTGCTACCAGATGGCGGTGGAGACTCAGCTAGCCACTGGATTTGTAACTGGGCAGGACACTATGGGGTCTTTTTAGGACTATGTCCTTTGCCTGCCTTCTCTTGTCCATTAAAAAAAAACTTTCGCCAAAGAATAAATTTAATCAGAGAAGCAAGAAAATGCAGAAGCAAAGGAAAGCAGTCAAACAAGACAAAATAATAGCTCAGTCATTAAACAAAGTCAAGGGTCTTTAGTTCCTTCTTAAGGACTATAGATAATATTCTGAGCCATATCCTTTGCACTGGTTTGCAGATACTGAAAGTCCCACCAGGCAGAAAAAGTCAGCTGAACAATGACCAGACTGGAGCATGACATAGGCGGTTATATCTTGTACAATTTCAAGAACTGGCCTCAAGGAAATGGAAACCAACTGACCCTTGTACTGCAGGTCAACTATACTTAAAACAATCAAGATGACATGGATCAGACCACCACAAGACCAATTTCAAATGAGTCTTGAATCTGACTGCTGTTTTGGATGTAGCCCCCTCCCTCTGACGCTATATCCCTGAAACTCCCCTGTAAAAGCTCTTGCCCTCTGATTGGTAGTGGGACTTTAGTTCTGTGGGACCTGTTCTACTACCACATTGCTGGCCTCTGAAATAAACCTACTTTCCTTTCTTACCATCACTGGTCTCTTGAGTACTGGGTTTCAATATGGTCAATTGACCTATAGTTATTTAATTATTTAACCTATTAGATAGTCATTTGATTATTTGACCTATATAATATATATATAACATATATATAATAACTAGGTTATTTAATTAATTAACCTGTGGTTAATTAACCTATGAGATGGTCAGCCTAATGTGAGTTTGGTAACAGATCCAGCTGAAACTGTACTTACAGCCTGCTTCTGCTGAATGGAAAATGGAAGAGCAATTCCCAGCTTAGACTTACATCCACTGCCTTGGCTGGCTAGGGAAACTGACCACCTCCTACTTGAAATGAGCTGGAATGAAGGATTAGCAAGTTACTCTCCTCATAAGATAGGAGAAGCTCAGACCATGTCTGCTTCTGTGGGTTGGTGGGGTGGGTAGACTGCAAACAAGTCATATCAACCCTCCTGAACCATGGAGAGGAGGGAAGCAGGTTTTCTGTGAGTGCTTCCTTGATTATGATCAGTATTGCCAAAAAGGTTTCTTGCCAGGGTCCAGCCCCGGTGGATCCAGGGTGATTCGAAGGGGAGACGGATAGACAAGGAAAAACTTATTTATTTAGAAATATAAAGAGATTAGGAAAAAACAGTATAGTAGGAATATTTAGTGGAGAAAAGAGGCTGAATAACTTGGTTTACATGGAGAACTAATAAAGTTCTAGACAAGGAACTTGCACCATCTACGTTAGGCCACCAGCATCCGTTTGAATATCGGAGAGTGCCCTGCCTTGGGCTCCCTCTCTCATGGATCTTAGAAGCTGGGACAAGTAAGTAGACTTGGCAAGCCTCCTCATTCCAGATGGGAATTCAGCCAGAAAATAGAGTAAAGAGGAGACACGGGGGAAACTAGTCCTTCCAATGACTGGCCTGGCCTCTATTGTCTAGAAAGGCCTTTTATACCTTTTTGATTGTACATAAAGATCAATGGGTAATACAAAATTATGCAGCGTTAGCAGCCCAGACTTTTATCAAAACCAAGCTTTTCTCTCTGCATACCTAGTTGTATACACAAGTCTTAGGTGATTTACATCATCTTCCAGCCAAAAGGGCCAATTAACATTTTACAGCCTTTTTTCTGATAAGGGTTTGTCAACCAGAAGACTTATTTGTGTTGATCTTCCCAAAGTCTGGTGCCACTCTCAGAAAGCACTAAATAAAGTTACATTCTTACATAGCAAAGATACAGCAATTTATAACAAGTAAAAGGAGTACAGTGATTTATGACAAAAGAAAAGTAATTAACTCAAAAGTCTAGTGTTGCTAACATCAAAACTACTATATACCCTTTTCCATATCCCGATTACATTGATTAACATCCTCCCAGGTGCCTAAAAGATAAAGAATATGGAGGCCTGGCAGCAATCATTGAGTCAACAGTGAAATCCATCACCAATATGATTTTTAGCTCTTTAGAAAAGGCTCTGTATCTTTAAGATGCTTTAAGCTTTGTGCCTCTCGTGGTTGGGGGGGCTGTAAACAATTCACAAGCTGTAAAAAGTCCGGGGGAATGTGTTAGGCAAGTTAGAGAGTTATCAGAGGGGGTTTGAACAGAAACATTCCTTTCAAATGCAGAAGACTGAAGCCCTAAGTTAACTTTTTCCAGAGAGTGTCAGAAGAGTGGAAAAGCACAGTACAATAAGGCAGGCAGATTCTTATTTTGGGGATATATGCTCAGGAAATACCAGGGGGAAACCCTGAGGCCTGACTCGCCTTGCCCATCAGGCCTCTCCACATGACCTTATCATGGGTGGGATTCCTCATGCTGGCCCTCGGCAGTTTCTTATTGTCTTAAGCCATGACTTCTCCAGTCGTTTGGCTAAAAATTATAGACTTCCTCAATTCTTCTTTTAGCCCGTTAAATGTTCAGGATTAAGGGTTTATACAATGCTCTGTCTGGAATATGTTGGAGCAAATAAGGAAATAGGGAATTCCATATTGTCACTTTTCATGTCCCCAGTTTTCTAGGCAGCCCACTGGCTTTCCACCTTTCTTGTGCTTGTTTGTTGTATTGTGTCTGGATTTTGTTTAGCTTTAAAGAGGAGAATCCAGAAGGAATGGGTTACTCCATTTTGGCTAGAACTAGAAACCCCTTCAAATTATCATTGAAGACCTATTGCTTAGAGACAACTTCAAGCCTATGTCCTGATGAGTTCACCATGTGTTTTAATTGTGTTATTTGTTTTCCTCCATAGTTAGAGAGTTAGTTGAGTGGAAAAAATTCTATTTCAAGTGGTGCCACTAGTGAATGTTATTATACATGTTTCATTTACAATCTTCCTAGTTGTGATTATTTTACGAGAGAAGATAAACAAAAGATACCATAGCATGTTTCACATGGTAAATTCTTTTTTTTTTTTTTAAACAGGGCATCCCTGATGGCTCAGGTAAGAAAGACTCTGCCTGCAATGAGGGAGACCTGGGTTCAGTCCCTGGGAAGGGAAGAAGGGAGCGGCAACCCACTCCAGTATTTTTGCCTGGAGAATTTCACGGACAGAGGAGACTGGTGGGCTATAGTCCATGAGGTCGCAAAGAGTCAGACATGACCGAATGACTAACATTTAACATTTTTTCTCAGTTGCTTGAAGGTGCCATTTACTATATTTTTCAGCCTCATTTATTTATAAATTAATCTCACACTCAAAATCCAAAATCATTTTCTATTCCCAGCTGCAGTGACCTAAAAAGTTTGCCTTAAGTATGACTCCACAGACATATTTATATTTAATCAAGCCTCCTTACTGACACCCCTGGCTACAGCTGCCAATTCTGCTGCTGACAAGGACAGGAAGGACTTTGAGTAAAATGTTATGATGTCTAGTTAGTTCAGGGCAGGAGTTTTTCCTTCAAACATCACACAGAGGTCATATGATGTGATCTATTTATATTACCATAGTTTCTAATAATATGGTATACAAAACAGAGATCCAGGCAAGCATGAGAAAATATTAGAAGCAAGAAAAACAACCAGCAACATTGAAGAAAACACAGATTATTTTACTCCTGAACTTGTAAAACTAGTCTTGTGACTGACTCAGTTCAGAGGGTATTTAGCTTGCCTGGTTCAAACCCTCATATACCCACTTACTGCATATGTGAATTTTGGCAAATTATTAACACATTAACATCTGTGACTCATTTTCCTTATTTGAAAAATGGTCATAATAATAGTTCCTACTGCAGAGGTGGATATAAATTTATAAGAGATAGTAAATATGAAATACAAAGTCCAGTGCTTTATAAGATATTTGTACTCAAAAAATGATGGTTATTTTTCACTAATCATTGGGGTAATCAGCTACTAAATTTTTGTCAACTCAAAAGGTTTAAATCTATGGACATTTATAGATTTATCAGGGACACCAAGATACATAAGCATAGTGTCTGATATAAAAAATTACCATCTGTTAGAAATGAAGGAGAGAGAGAACACCTTTAATTAATAGTGTGAACACTATATGTCATTTGGTAACAGTCATTGTTGTTCCCAGTTTGCAATGAGGGTCAGAAAAATTGAGGAATGTGATCAAGATCACACAGCTAAATTTCTAGCTTCAGGTGGAGGTGTATTTGAAGTTACAAATTATAGGAAATTCTTATAACATTAAAACAACCGATAATCAAAGGAAAAACAAGTATTACCTAATAGGTGGAACGTGATTCCAAATACCATGTCCAAAAGTCAGTTTTACCTTGTTTTATGGCCAAGGACTTGCTGGGTAATATTCTAAGCCTCAGGAATGGAAGCATTTTATTAGCACAGTTTCCTTATCTGTAAAATGAGGAGACAAGAGTAGATTCTCTAAGGCCCCTTTCCTGCTCTAACAGTTCTCAAGCCTATGAATGTTCATGTCCTGAAATTCCATCTCTATATTAGTAAGCACAATATTGGGTGTTGCTTAATAAACTGGAATAACACTTAGTGGATGGGCTTGCAGTCAACTGTGAAGATTGATGTCATTCAATAAATTATTTACAAAACTTTTATGACATAAAGTAAGAAAGGGTTAGACAGCAATTAGGGGTGAAATAGGGGAAAGAAAAGGGCAGGACAGATCTGAAATCCTTGGAGGAGCCATAAGATTCTATGCTCATTCACTGACTGGCTAAAATACCATGACTATAACCAACATTTAATACACATTATCTTATTTAATCCTTACCAAAGCCCAGTGGAATTGAAATATTTGATCCCCAATTTTATGTTGATGTTGGCTTCTCAGAAAGGTTAAGTAATCAGAGCTACAAGGTCAAGAAGTTAGTTTGCAGGGATGCTGGAATTAAAATTCAAGTCTACATGCAGCAGTGCCCATGGTCTTCCTTCTGTTTTATAAAGACTCAAAGTTTTCTTTGTATACAATGCACTTTGACTCTCGTCCATTTATGTAAATGACAGTCTGGGTCATTACTGATGCAATCGTTATTTATAATGTGTATTGACATTAACCTTTCTGAACACTGAAATGAAAGTGCTATTTTCATTCACTGATGGAGCTGGTCCTATTAAACATTGTAACCCCTCATTGTAATTTTCTTAGAAAGTGTTTTCAGGGGATGGAAAGGAAAAGAGATTGACATTTATGAGCACTTACTTGGAGCCAAGCACTTAACAGATATTATCTTATTTAAATATTATAATAACTTTGGGGAAGAATATTATTTTCCCTTTCTAATAGATTAAGACGTTGAAGCTCAGATGAAGAAAGAAGGCCACAGATTCCTGAGATTCAAAAGTCCCTGCTTTATGGTATTTCACAGTTTTCCATGGCCAGGTCCCAAATCGGGCTCTGGTTTGTCTGTTTCTTTGAACTTTCAGCTGGAATGTTGTTTTTATTTTAGGGCATCCCCAAAAGTTCATAAATATATGTTGACATCAGTGATTAAAATATACATTGTCCAGGCAATGATTAAGTCATTTTCAAGACTCATACCGAAGATGTCTGACTTACGCTTTTAAAGAGCATGCTACTACTGCTGCTAAGTCACTTCAGTCATGTCCGACTCTGTGCGACCCCAGAGATGACAGTCCACCAGGCTCCCCCATCCCTGGGATTCTCCAGGCAAGAACACTGGAGTGGGTTGCCATTTCCTTCTCCAATGCAGGAAAGTGAAAAGTGAAAGTGAAGTCACTCAGTCATGTCTGACTCTTAGTGGCCTCATGGGCTGCAGCCTACCAGGCTCCTCTGTCCAGGAGTATTGGAGTGGGTTGCCATTGCCTTCTCCTTTAAAGAGCATAATAATATATAATTCCAGTAATTCCTGATTACTGTAGGCTCTCAGCATGCATTTGATTATTGAGTGACTCAGTAATTTTTATTAATGAATAACAGCTAGCATTTGCTGAGCACTTCTGCCTGGCCACAATCTTGAATCCACTTGACAGTAAATAGTCCCAGTCTCCTCATTTTTTCCCTTAAATGATTTTTCCCCCTGAGGATACTTACCTTCAGCCATTTAAAATTTTCTTGAGTTGAAGAATACATATCCTTTGACACACATACCTAAATCTTTGTAAATTTGGAGAAAGAACATGATTTGCTATGCCATATATATGCCATAAGCTAAATGGATAGTTCAGGGGCACACATTTGTCTGGAGACAAACTCTTGCTCTAAACAACAGTTTAAAATGTTTCTGTGCGCCCCTATTGAAAGTGATATGTTATGCAAGCAGTCTCTTTGTAGTCATCTGTAGAAATAGCTCAGCTACTTAGACGTAAATGAGTGGTGAAGCCAAGGTGAAGAGTTCCCCAAATCCCTATGCTGAGTTGCTTTTCTGTCCTTTGTACTCCCACAGCACTTTTTTCTTACTTCTGAAACAGCACTCACAAACTTGCATTTATTAGTTTACATACAAGTCATCTGTGACATTCGATCATCACCTTTTCAGGGTCATGGGCTGAGTCTTATTCTGCATTATATCTCTAGTAGCTAGCATAGTGCCATAGACATCATCAGAGCTCAACAAACATTTCTCGAGTAACCAATTGAATGAAAGAATAGAGGTCTCCATTTTCTTCAAATATATAAGGATTTCTGGGAATTGACGTTACATGCTACCTGGATTCCCCTTCAACTTTTTGCCCTAGCTTCCAGAAATATTGTCAGCAGCCTTCAACTATCAGCACCTTCAGGAACTGTCTCAGCTGCAAAGAGCTACTTAGCTCAAGGTCATACTCTTTCCCAAGGTGGGTCATGGCAATGATGANGATTTCTGGGAATTGACGTTACATGATACCTGGATTCCCCTTCAACTTTTTGCCCTAGCTTCCAGAAATATTGTCAGCAGCCTTCAACTATCAGCACCTTCAGGAACTGTCTCAGCTGCAAAGAGCTACTTAGCTCAAGGTCATACTCTTTCCCAAGGTGGGTCATGGCAATGATGAATTAACAGGCGACTATTAAAATGTGACCACCTCAGCCAAACACAGAAAAATTTTGAGGTGCCATTCAAGCTCCAAAGGTCTTGAGGTTTGCTGAAGAGTGCCATTGGACCTACATACCAAAATAACTTTTCCCTCTGCCCAATCCTACTTCTTTTCAAGTTCATGAGCGCTGAAACTAAGCATACTCCTTCATAAACATACTGCAAGCTAATCAGTGTCTTAGAATCTATTTTCCAAGGCACTCAACCAGCAACAAGTTTTAAAAACACGTTTAGGGCTTCCCTGGTAGGCTCAGAGGCATAAAGAACCCACCTGCCAATGCAGGAGACCCTGGTCCTGGAAGAGCCCACATAGCAAGGAGCAGCCAAGGCCATGTGCCACAACTATTGAGCCTGTGTTCTAGAACCCAGGAACCACAACTATTGAGCCCACGTGCTTCAACTACTGAAGCCCTCACGGCCTAGAACCTGTGCTCAGCAACAAGAGAAGCTCCCACAATGAGAAGTCCCCACACCACAACTAGAGCAGAGCTCACTACAACTAGAGAAAAGCCCCCATAGCAATCAAGACCCAGCACAGCCAAAACACTTAACTGATTAAATGAAAAAACCCACATTTAGACAAAAGTTGTGAGAATCTGTTTTAGGGTCTTACCTTTATCCTTACTCTTCCAATGGGAATCTATGCTGATTTGTCGATCATATGTAAGGAACTATATTAAGTCATTTCACCTACCTGCTGCTGCTGCTGTTGCTGCTGCTAAGTCGCTTCAGTTGTGTCCAACTCTGTGCAACTTCATGGACTGCAGCCTACCAGGCTCCTTTGTCCATGGGATTTTCTAGGCAAGAGTACTGGAGTAAAGTACCATTGCCTTCTCCTCACCTATATGACCTTATATAATACTTACTTTAACTCTGAAAACTGGGGACTTTTGTTTTCATTGTAAACTTTACATTTACGTAACTCAAGAGTCTCACAAAAATGGCCACCTTCTTAAAGCTCATCTGAAGGTAGTGGTTACATTTTCCTTATCCCCAAGTAATGTGATAAAGACCAGAGCTAAATTGAAAGTATGAAAGATTTTATTTTATCCTTCACACATGCCAGGATTCCAAGGACTTGCTTAATATGTCACTTTTAGTAGGTGCTCATTTGTTTCAGAGAAGTAACCTTCTCCATTTCACTACCTTCTATATGTTCCTTGAAGAATAAAATAAAAAATTGGAGAGGAGGGATCTACATTTTTTAATACAAATTCTCATCCTTTTTCTTCAGTGATCTTAGGTTGTGTTCCCTAGAAGTAGAGTTTGAAGTGAGATCATCTTATTCAAACGATTTATTAAAAGAGGAAAATGAGGAGTTCAGTTCAGTTCATTTCAGTCACTCAGTCATGTCCAACTCTTTGTGACCCTGTGGACCGCAGCATGCCAGGCCTCCTTGTCTATTACCAACTCCCAGAATTTACCCAAACTCATGTCCGTTCAGTCGGTGATGGACAAAAAAATCATGTCCTGTTAGATCTAATATTCTAGGAGAGGGAGACAAGTAATAAACAAGTAAATGATTTATTTAATACGCCAGGTTGTTAAGGAATATGGAGAAGAGAAGGGAGTGCTGCAATTCTAGATTCTGAGATTATCCTTAGTCAAGGAAAGCTTCATTGAGAAGATAATGTTGAAATAAGGATCTACCTAAAGGAGGTGAGTAAACAAGTAGGTGAATATTCTGAGGAAGAATCTTCTAGCAGAAAGAGTTGCAGGTGCAAAGTCCTCAAGGTGGGAGTGCTGGTCATTTGCAGAAAGAACAAAGATGCCAGGGTGACTGGAATAGAAAGATAAATGGGGAGAGGAAATGAGATGGGATCTTAGAGAAGTAGCAAGGTCAGTAGGATCTTACAGGTCACTGGAAGAACTTGTCTTTACTTTGAATGAGGTAGAAAACCATTGCCAGGATTCTCAGTACAGTGACATCATCTGCCTCCCACCTTGAAAGCAATACTTTACCTGCAGTTTTAGGAAAAGTGGGTGGACAGAGAGAGAACAGACACACCAGTCAGAAAGCTATTACATCATCTAGGAGGGAGTGGTCTATGGCTAAGATCAGGATTAGAGCAGTGCAGAGAAGTGAGTTTTTTTTTTTTTCATATTCTCAATATATTTGGAAAATACAGCCAACATGACTTGATAGACTGAATATGTGGAATGGAGAGGGGAAAAAAAAAGAGTTGAATAAGATTCTAAACTGCAACACTCATAGTGATTGATCAGCAGCATTGGTCTTGGTTTCAGACTGATGGCCAAGTTTATTGGATACAGTGTTTCATTAAACATCATGCTTACTTAGCTTTAAGAAAGGATGCAGGGTAAGAATCAATGTAGAATTCATGACAATAGTATTGCAGAGACCTACTGACTCACATAGCAATTTCTGAAACTTTTAAATCACTTTGCATTCTGCATGCACAAGTTCTTAAGAGAAGCTGAGTGGGACAGGTTGATGTCAGCTCAGGGAGACCATTAGCTCTGTGGTCCCTTCAGCTGCTCATTTTCTGGTGCAGGTGTATCTCTCAAATATCGGTTAGTCATTACTTGATGAACAGTTTCAGTAATGAGATGCAGGTGCTTGGTCTTATAGATAATAACCTTGGCCAGAATCTCACTCAGTTTGGATCTGTTATACCCCCATTAATTTCATGAGTTACTGTAGTGGGGGAAGGTTTGATCAAGATTTGAATCATCAATTGTGTCTGAGAATAAAAGATGGCACTAATCAACCACTGGCACTTTCCTCCCATGAATGATTTGGCCTCAGCACCCAGAAGGAAGTTGTTACCATCCTTTGGGAACAGTGGTTTTGGAAAGCGTAGGAGGAAGAATATTAGGAATTCAATTTTGCACACATTAAATCTGAGATGTACTTTATATATCCCAGTGGAGAAGATGAGTAGGAAATTTGAAACAAGAATCTGAATTTCCTAAGAGAAGGTTGGGATAAACATATATATTTGATGGTTAACACCAGATAAATGGGTTCCCTTGGTGACTCAGATAGTAAAGAATCTGCGAGCAATGTAGGAGACGCAGGTTTGATCCCTGGGTCAGGCAGATCCCCTAGAGAAGGGAATGGCAACACACTCCAGTGTTCTTGCCTGGATATTTAAAGCCATGAGTCTAGATGAGAACAATGAGATTCAAAGAGCTTTATATAGATATCTATTTATATAGATAAAGTCTTAGAGTTGAATATTGTGGTTGTTGAGGCAATAAAAGAAGATGAGCAAAGGACACTGAGATCACAAGCTCACTAAAATAAGACAGAAATCAAGACTCTCCCATGCTCTTGTAAACCAAGGGAGGAAAGATTGAAAATTAAGCACATAGCAATCAGCTGCAAATTCTGATAACCAGATGAGTGGAATCAGGACTTAGGGTTAGTCACAAGAAGGACAGTGCCAACGTTTACAAATGCAGTTTTGTGAAGTGGTGTGGAAAAAGTGATTAGAGATGACTTAAGAGAGAATAAAAGAAAAAAGGAATTAGAAGCAGTAGGTAGAGATAAGCAGGATCAGAGAATTATAGCAATAGATGGAGAGATAGTAATCAAAAGAAACATTTTTAATAGTTATTTTTATTTATTTTATTTGGTGGCACTGGCTCTTAGTTGCCACATGTGGGATCTAGTCTCTTGACCAGGGATCAAAACTGGGCCTCCTGCATTGGGAGCAGAGTCTTAGCCACTAGACCCCCAGGGAAGTTCCTCAAATGAGGGTTTTGCTATTGCTGCTGTTGTTGAAGTTGACAGATATTGCAGGCTTGGGAGAACAATCTGCTAGATAAGGAAATTTCATAGTGAAGGAGGGAAGGAGAATTACTGGGATGATGTTCTTAAAGGGGTTGGAGAGGATGGGACCACTGCACAGGTGGCGATGCTGACCCAGAGAGGAGTACACACAGTTCTTCCACATCAACAGGAGGAGAGGAAGAAATCCATGGGCAAAGATGCCAGTTAGTGGGTGAGCATTCTTTTCTCAGCATCTATTTTCTCAGTGAAATAGAACACAAGGCAGGTGTCTGAGATGGAGGAGAGAAGAAGAGCAGCTGAATGTTTAAGGAAAGAAGAGAAGAGGGGAACGAGGTTCGTGGGACATTGAATGGATAGAGAAATGCAGTTACGTTTGCTGGGCAGAGGAGAGAGTCCACTGAGGACAGTGGCCAAGGGTTCACAGTGAGGCAGAGAAGGACAGTAGTGTTTTTCTCCAGCTATGTTCAGTTGTGATGTTTAGACCAGCTATGGGAAAAGAGTTAGGGATAATCAAGCTTAGAATTTTGTCAGGTGAGTATATAAAGTGAGACATGAGCAAGATAATTAAAAGAGTGTGCAAAGCGATTGCAGTGATGGTCCATGGCATCCAAACTGTTCGAGGATCAAAACAAGGACACAGGAGGTAGGGGGAGTGAAGGTCATTAAAAATGAGATCAAAATCAGAAGACTGAGGGTCCTGGTAAAGCAGAAAAATTTCTTAGTCAAGTGCTCCAAGGAGCAACTTGTAAGAGACGATCTAATTGTGGGATGCCCACAGTTTAGGCTACAAAGAGACTGCCTTTACAGGTCACACGTTGACCTAGGATATGACTTTGGCAATAAGTGCTTACTATAGTGGTGGACACGTTTACTGAATCAGAGAAAGTTAAGAATTTACAGCCCAATATAATGGAATGCCTGCAATGCAGGAGACCTAGGTTCAATTCCTGGGTCAGGAAGATCCCCTGGTGAAGGAAATGGCAACCCACTCCAGTATTCTTGCCTGGAAAATCTCATGGACAGGGGAGCCTGGTGGGCTGCAGTCCATGGGGTCCCAAGAGTCAGACATGACTTAGCAACTAAACCACCACCCCCAAAATGGAACGCTCATCCTGATGGACATTAAAATCATTAACAGTTATGATGAGATATTGTTGGAGACTGAACCAGTGAACCAAGAGCTAGAGTGTTCAAAGAGTTAAAGAGTGACCCAAGAGACCGGAGGTGCGGACAACAAGGCTGTGTAGTAGGGCTGTGTGTAAAGGTGGGAGGGAGAGCTGTCTGGAAACAGCACTGGGAGCAGAGGTTACCTACAGCTGTGGCGGCCCAGAGGTGGACTGCCGCGCATGCTCTGTGAAATGGGAGCAAGCATAGTACAGATTTAATAATCCGGAGACCACCTCATTCACAAGCAATTCCAAATTCTGGCAGAAAGAGTCATATTTGTCCGGTTTATGTTTGGTGATCACTCTTGATCCACAGAGCTGTCACCAGGAAGCAGTCACAGAGGGCTAATGTGGTTCTTCTGGTACCTTATAAACAGAGACCAAACACTTAAGCATATTTCCTAGCTTCTTTCTACCACGGAAGAGTTGCCTCCTAAAAGATCATTAACCTTTCCATTATAGCACACATACCCCCTTTTCTTTTCCTTTTCAAAATTCAGGACCAGCAGTTTTCTATCTAGGAAGAGCTGCATCAATGGTCAGGCAATGGTCCAAACAGTTGAGTTCCAGTTGAATATCATAACACACTATTCAAAATTACACTGCTATCCCACAACCAGAAACTTCTCAGCTTGAAATGAGCTCAGAAAGAAGCTGCAGCAACTCACCTGGCACTGCCACTGTTTATTGTTGTGCAAGCAGCCCGCTTGGCACAGGACATCTTGATTTGTGTTAACATCCTAATGCACTAATCTTCCTAATACACCTTATATTTATGTATGATATAAATCAAATCCTGCTCAGAACGAAGCTGTTGCTGCCTTTTTTTTTTTTTTTTTTCTCCTACTATCCTGCTGGGTGTATTTATGTTAGGCTGTGTTGTGTTGCTACCCTTGCTGCAAATTTATCTGAGCTCCGACTTTTACTGCTGATTTAGCAAACATTTTATATTCTGCAATGAACTGTAAACATTTTTTTTCCTGACAGATCCATTATGACAAGTGTTATAAACTCTTCACTGCAGACTGTATCTCTTCTATTGAGCTGCTCTTTATATCAATTTTACTATGCACAGAAAATGATGCTGGTAATATTGCACCTGTCTGAGCTTAGCCAGGACAGTCAGTGAGTCCTGCAACAGAGAGAATCTATATACTTAGTTTTATTACATCTGTTTCTCATTTATACAGTAGTTAGTGGGAATCAAGTTTTAGGAGTAGTCAAATGAGCTGAAACTACCTGTGAGCTCCCATTTCTTTCCATTTAAAAGTTTGTATATAAACACACACAATGTTTTTAAGTAGCTTATAAATTTTTCCATTTCCTATCAGGTCTAAAATGTCATAAGGTATCTACATTAAACTCAAGTTATACCTGCAAATACACAGTGATCCCAAAGAAGAATCTTCATTCTGCTATGTCATGCCCATAATTTGCTTAACTTCTTTGATGGTGGTGGGGAGTGTCTTTCATTTACCAGTAGCTTTCAATGGTTAAGAGTATCAGAATTCTGTCCCCCTTAAAATGAGGAGGAAATAGGGAAGGGAAGTCAAGTGTTATGGAATGAAATGTGTCCTCTCAAATGTCACAGGTTGAAGTCTTAATTCCCCAGTACCTCCAAATGCCACTCTACTTGGAGACAGGATCTTCAAAGAGGTAATGAAGTTAAAAAGAGATCATGAGAGTCAGTTCTAATCCAATATGGAGGAAAAAACTAGAACACATACCTAAACACAGAGGAAAGACACTTGGAGACACAGGGAGAAGACATCCATCTCAAGTCATAGAGATTGGGCCCAGAAGAAACCAACCCTACTGACATTTTGATCTTAGACTTCTAGCCTCCAGAACGGTGGGAAAATAAATGTCTGCTGTTTAATCCACCGGGTCTATGGTACATTGCTATGGTAGCCCTAGAAGATTAATAGATCATATTCAATATCTCTAATCTTCATGGAAATTTTCACACATTATTTTATCTAACTTCCACAATAATCCTGAGATGTATCTAAACCTTCATTTTTAAGGATGAAGAAACAAACTCAGAGAGATTAATCAATTTACTCGAAGTCACCCAGGTAGATGTTAAAAAGCTATGGGTAAAATCCACATTGTAAGTGCCTGAATGCTCAGTCACTCAGTCATGTCCAGCGCTTTGTGACCCCATGAGTTGTAGCCCACCAGGCTCTTCTGTGCAGGGAATTTTCTAGGCAAAAATACTGAAGTGGGTTGCCATTTAATCCTCCAGGGGATCTTCCTGACCCAGCAGTCAAACCCGTGTCTTCTGCATTGCAGGCAGATTCTTTACAACTGAGCCACCAGGGAAAATCCACTTTGTTCTGACTCAAATCCATGTTCCTTTACATGTTGTCTGTGTGTTTAGCTCTCCAGTTAATTTTCATTAATAAGACTGAGAGGAATGCCATGTCTGGGCTATATGCCAATCTTCAAAGAAATTTTCCCCCTGTAGTTGTCTCCTACTGTTGATGAATATGTGAACTTTTCAAGTCTAAGAACAACTCACTTACACCAGACCTAATTACTGACATTCATGCAATTGCCTCTAAGAAAGAAGAGTAATCAGTATTTTATTTGAAAGAGGAATTTTGGTTCACAATACCACATACCTTGAGAATTCTTTGAGAGTTCCACTTTTCATTCATTAAATTAAAATTGAACAGATAGCTATTGATGGCTTCCTGCATTTTGGTCACCATATGTACACAGGTGAAAAGTGGATGTGACAGACTTAGTCCCTGCCCTCACACAGATTTCATTACAAGAGTCACACTGAATTTGGTGGGTTTGCCTGTTTGGTTTGCTTTTGTTTTTAAACATGTCTCTCTTCTGTCTAAATGGAAAGGCCCGAGGTCATGAACTGTGTGTTGTTGCCTTCATGGATTCAGTGCCTGGCAGAGTGCCTGGCACATATTAAGAGCTCCATAAATATTTTTAAATTAAATTGGGATTCCAAATTTATAGCTGATGAAGATGAATGAATATCCTGTTACTTGACAGGAGTTCAAGTGACATTCTGAAAACTGCTGATGGCAGCTCAGCCTTTGTACACCACACATAAATACCAACTGTTCAAATGGTTCATAAACCTGCATTAATGTGAAAAGGTGATCT
Source organism: Neotragus moschatus (assembly GCA_006410615.1). Taxonomy (NCBI): domain Eukaryota; kingdom Metazoa; phylum Chordata; class Mammalia; order Artiodactyla; family Bovidae; genus Neotragus; species Neotragus moschatus. Next base: position 481,657 of record SJYA01002108.1, on the reverse strand, counting down.
GAAACCCCAGACCACTAATCGCTGGCTTCTCTTTCCTACTGCCTCCACTCCTATTTTTATACCATAATGTGGCTTTTTATAATGTTTTTACTTTGATTTAAGAACAAGAATTATAGAAATGATGAAACACACTAAATATAAGCTGATTCATCTTTGTGCCATAACCTAGATATAACCATTGTTACATTTTAAAAAAATTACCCTTCTAGTTTCCTATGCCTATCAGATCAGATCAGATCAGTCACTCAGTTGTGTCTGACTCTTTGTGACCCCATGAATCGCAGCACGCCAGGCCTCCCTGTCCATCACCATATCCCAGAGTTCACTCAAACTCATCGAGTCGGTGATGCCATCCAGCCACCTCATCCTCTGTCGTCCTCTTTTCCTCCTGCCCCCAATCTCTCCCAGCATCAGAGTCTTTTCCAATGAGTCAACTCTTTGCATGAGGTGGCCAAAGTACTGGAGTTTCAGCTTTAGCATCTTTCCTCCCAAAGAACAGCCAGGGCTGATCTCCTTTAGAATGGACTAGTTATCCTAAATATATTCTTTTATATATGGGCATCAAACTATACAGAGAATTCTACAACATGCTGCGCTATGCTGTGCTTAGCTGCTCAGTCATGTCCGATTCTTTGCAACCCCATGGACAGCAGCCTACCAGGCTGCTCCGTCAATGGGGATTCTCCAGGTAAGAATACTGGTGTAGGTTGCCATGCCCTCCTACAGGGGATCTTTCCAACCAAGGATCGAACCCAGGTCTCCCACATTGCAGGTGGATTCTTTACCACCTTAGCCACTAGGGAAGTCCAAGAATACTGGAGTGGGTAGCCTATACCTTCTCCAGGGGGTCTTCCCGACCCAGGAATCAAACCAGGGACTCCTGCCTTGCAGGCAGATTCTTTACCAGTTGAGCTACCAGGGAAGCCCATACCACAACATGCCTCTTTCACAAAACATTTACTGAAAATATCCATATCATTAAATATTCAAGCATGATTTGATGGACTTGAACATACTTAATGGATTTAATGAGTAGTACTTAGTTTTCATTCATTTATTCATTGCATATCTACGGTTTACCAGACACTGTGGTAAACACCAGAGCTACAAAGATTACAAGGCATAAGGCCTACTCTTAAAGGTAGTATTATGACCTTTGGATGTTTTCTCTTCATTGTATGAAGTTAGTGTTAGTTACTCAGTTGTGTCTGACTCTTTGGAACCCCATGGACTGTAGCCTGCCAGGCTTTGCTGCCCGTGGAATTCTCCAGGCAAGAATTCTGGATGAGTTGCCATTTTCTACTCCAGAGGATCTTCCCAACTCAGGGATTGAACCCAGGTCTCCTCCCAGGTAAGAATCCAAGTCTCACCAAGGACTTTCCTGGTGGCTCAGATGGTAAAGCGTCTGTCTACAATGCGAGATACCTGGGTTTGATCCCTGGGTCGGGAAGGTCCCCTAGAGAATGAAATGGCAATCCACTCCTGTACTATTGCCTGGAAAATCCCATGGACAGAGAAGTCTGGTAGGCTACAGTCCATGGGGTCACAAAGAGGTGGACAAGACTGAGCGACTTCACGTTTTTCACTCCTGAATTGCAGGCAGACTCTTTACCATCTGAGCCACCAGGGAAGCCATGCAGTTATGTTATCTAAAGTATAAAATTATATTATCTGAATTTATCCAGTATAAACTTATTTCTTTGCCTGTATTAATTTTTTCAGTATTATTCATTGACCATAACTTATTTGCTAGCTCTCACTCCTTCAATCCATTTTTTCATTCAATAACATTTATCGAGTATCTAAAGTCAATGAATATTTGAATTTAGACTTTAAAGTATGAAAGTCTCTATTCTAAGCAACAGGAAGATATCAGTGAACAAGGCTGGTCACATTTCTGTTGTCACAGAGTTCATTTTTTAGTGGGGGTATAGAAACAAATAAACAGGATAGTGAATATATTAGCCTGTGATAAGGGCATAGGGAAAAATAAATCCGATTTGAGGGGATATAAAACTGTGGATAGAAGATACAGCTTATACAGGATAGCCAGGACAGACTTTAGACATAAGGAAGCAGTTCAGCTGTGACCTTAATGTTGTGAGAGAACAAGTACTTCAGAGTTTTGGGGAAAGAGTTTTGAGTCAGAGGAAACAGTAAGTGCCAAAGCCCTGAGGCAGAAATATAGACTTACTGATTGGAGGAACACTGCGGAGGGCTGTGTGCTGTGCTGGGGTGACCCTGGTAGGGGACAGAAGAAGGGAATAAGTCAGACAGGGATCAAGGAGGGCTTCCCAGATGGTGCTAGTGGTAAAGAACCTGCCTACCAGTGCAGAAGATGTAATAGATGAGGGTTCGATCCCTGGGTTGGGAAGATCCCCTGGAGGAGGGCATGGCAACCCACCCCAGGATTCTTGCCCGGAGAATCCCATGGGCATAGGAGCCTGGTGGATTAGTCCATGGGTTGCCAAGAGTCAGAAATGACTGAAAAATGATATAGCGAACTTCTGGAAGTTTTTTTCCAGATGCTTTTATTTTCTCAGTGAAATAGAGATTAAAGCTTTTGCCTTTTTCTACAGTTAGGCGAATTTTGAAAATGTATGAAATTCTATACAACATTTGTGTTGAGTTACCGATGGGAGCCAAAAGGTGTCTTCCCAAACTGCCAAGAATTTTACAGGCCATAAATGAGATGGGAATTCCTTTTAATTTAAGGAGGTTGGTGGGACAGGGGTGGGACATGGAACTAGACTTACCTAGATCTTTGTTGTAATCTTGGGCACATTTTTTATTTTATTGTTGATGCTTCAACTTCAAAATTCTGTGTATTCAGATTTGGTTGTGGCAAATCTACTTCAAAACAAAAAAAATAACCTGACGTTGTAGATATGAAATGAAAGCTTTGCTGTTTTGATCTTGTTGCTTCCAGTGGAGCAGTCTATGAAACATGTTCTCTAAGATGCACATCTTTTCATTGTAACATACAAATTGTAAATAATTGATTAAAGTGCTGCATTTTGATGAATTTTTTACGCCATTTTTAAAGAGAAAAATAGGAATTGAGTATTTTGTGTAAGGTATGTTTCCTTCCTTCCTCCCTCCCTATTTAATTTTCATTTATCATGAGGTTTTAGGATTTGCCAATGATCTGCCGGAGATTGTGCCCCACAGCACAGAGAATAAAGCTGATGATTGTACCAGTCTTAAATTATTCATGATTGAATAAAATTGATGCTTATTTATTAAAAAAAAAAATAATAAAGCCATCATTTGAAAGTGCGGAGAGAAAGAAATAAGGAAACCAGTCTTGGTGTGGGGGGTGGGGGAGCAGAAAGAGGAGCTTTCCTGATTGCTCAGAGGGTAAAGAATCCTTCTGCAATGGAAGAGAAACAGGAGATTCAGTTCGATTCCTGGGTTGGAAAGATTCCCCTGGAGAAGGGCATTGCCTAGAGAACACCAGGTACTGAGGAACATGGCAGGTTACATTCCAAGCGCCGCAAAGAGTCGGACATGACTGAGTGACTATGGACGATGCAGGAATGTTTGAAAAGGAGTCTGATTGGATGACTGGGGAATGGACTAGGACTGCAGAAAAGCAGTAAGATCTCCCTTTGCAGCTATGAATCTGTATCACTTCTTCAACGGAGGTTTCCTCCTGGTTTTTGTCACTATCAACTGATTCTCCCTGTTTTGTATGGTAGGACTTTGTGCATTACTTGTTTACAGGCCTTATCAGTGTTTCTGTAATTAGTCTCTTACCTGCCTTCCCCTCTGAATAGGCTGTGAGATTTCAGTGGCAAGGATAATGCTTGATTCACCATAGTAACCACAGCACAATTTTAAGCACCCAGNGTTTCCTCCTGGTTTTTGTCACTATCAACTGATTCTCCCTGTTTTGTATGGTAGGACTTTGTGCATTACTTGTTTACAGGCCTTATCAGTGTTTCTGTAATTAGTCTCTTACCTGCCTTCCCCTCTGAATAGGCTGTGAGATTTCAGTGGCAAGGATAATGCTTGATTCACCATAGTAACCACAGCACAATTTTAAGCACCCAGTAAATAACTAATAAATCTCTGTGGAATGAATGTGTGTGGTGAAAGAATGTTCTTAATGACCTATTTTATTCCATTTTTTTGTTAAGGGTCTCAGCAACGAAGACCAAGCATAAATACTAAGATTTACCATCATTAGAAAAAATCTTGGCCTTTTTTAGAATCTAAAATGACAGAGTTTTCTCAGCAGCAGCTTTTGTATACTTCCAAAAAAGTAGTATTCATGTCACAATGTAGCACACAAAAAAAAACATGAACCTACGAGAGGTTTAAGAACTTTAAATCACAGGCTTGATTTAGTCTGTATAATCAAGGACATGGGTGAAAAATAAATTATTTCCCAAATGGCAAATGCTGGGAGTTGGAAGTAGCTATAAGTTTAGAGGAATTATAAAGTCTTCCATGGATCGAGAATGAAGGAGTAGCATCATTGGTTAGAGACATATATTTTGGTTGTGGCATTTATGGATGATGGCAAGCCTGCTATTAAATATCAAACATGGATTAAGGTATTACTGGAAAAGACTTTGATGCTGGGAGGGATTGGGGGCAAGAGGAGAAGGGGATTACAGAGGATGAGATGGCTGGATGGCATAACTGACTCGATGGACGCAAGTCTCAGTGAACTCCGGGAATTGGTGATGTACAGGGAGGCCTGGCTTGCTGTCATTCATGGGGTCGCAAAGAGTTGGTCGGACACAGCTGAGCAACTGAACTGACTGACTGACTGACTGAGTCTTTTGTTAAACCTAAGACAACATTGGTAATAAGGAGTTCATGATATGAGCCACAGTCAGCTTCTGGTCTTGTTTATGCTGACTATATAGAGCTTCTCCATCTTTGGCGGCAGAGAATATAATCAATCTGATTTTGATGTTGACCATCTGGTGATGTCCATGTGTAGTGTCTTCTCTTGTGTTGTTGGAAGAGGGTATTTGCTATGACCAGTGCGTTCTCTTGGCAAAACTCTATTANCTGATGTTGGGAGGGATTGGGGGCAGGAGAAGAAAGGGACGACCGAGGATGAGATGGCTGGATGGCATCACTGACTCAATGGACATGAGTCGGAGTGAACTCCGGGAGTTGGTGATGGACAGGGAGGCCTGGCATGCTGCAATTCATGGGGTCACAAAGAGTCGGACATTACTGAGTGACTGAACTAAGCTGAACTGAAGAAGGACACTGAGTCTAGAGTTAGAAGCAAGGGGAAGAACAGTGTGAAAAATAAGCAGATATAAGAAAGTTCCAGGTTTTAATTTTTCCAATTGGATTAATAACACCAGAACTTATTTTAAGAGTACTAGAAAGGCTTCAAAGAGTTTTATTAAGAAGAAAAACAAAGTGAATTTTCAAGTTAAAATTACCATCCTGCCTATCTTTGGCAGGGTGAATTGTCAGGAATAGGGTCTAGTGATAGACAAACAGATATTGCAAATATCAGAAAAGAGATAATGGTGGCCTAAAATGAGATAATGACATGGAAGAGGTTGAGTAGGATTTAACAAAATCAACATGACTTGGTACATGATTAGAAGTTGGTTTTACAAGAGGAAGGCACATGACCTTTAGATTACTTATTTGACCAACGAGATGAATTAAAATAACATCAGTTGAGATAGGAAAATGAGAAGCAGATCTGAAGAAGGTAGATTATAACTTGAATTTTACGGAATGAATTTCTGGAGTTTGTGGAACGTTTAATGGGAGATGCCATGGGTTTGCGAAGAGTTGGACATGTCTGAGCAACTTCACTTTCACTTTTCACTTTCCTGCATTGGAGAAGGAAATGGCAACCCACTCCAGGGTTCTTTCCTGGAGAATCCCAGGGCCAGCAGAGCCTGGTGGGCTGCTGTCTATGGGGTCACACAGAGCTGGACATGACTGAAGTGACTTAGCAGCAGCAGCAGCCCTTCAGGCAGTTAGATATATGTGTTTAAAGCTTATAACCACATATAGTAATTAAAATCATATGTGATGATAAGATAATCCAAGGAAAGAATACATAATGAAATGAACAATTGGCGTGGTTTCAGACATTTACTTGATTCTCCAAGTTCCACTGATGTTTTTGATTGTGGGGGGAAAAACTGTTCTAATCCAAACTGCCACCGTAGTCCAAACCCGTGGCTCCTCCTTGGCCCCTGGCCTCTGGATTCCTCCTCATCTCTAGTTAATTCTCAGGTCTACTTATTAGCAACAAACTTCAGCATTTTTTTTTTTTTTCATGTGCAGTCCCCATGCTCCTAGAGTAAACCATAACATCTGTGCTGGCATCCAATATCTTTTTTCTGAATCTATTCATTTACTTGGCTGCCCTGGGTCTCTGTTGCTGCATTTGGGCTTTTTCCAGTTGCGGTGATCTGGGACTACTCTTCATTGAGATGCAGGGAACTATTGCAATGGTAATAATGGCAATAAATAGTGCAGTCGCACAGGTTCCAGCAGTTGCAGCACTTGGGCTCAGTAGTTGCGGCACCCAGACTTAGCTGCTTCGTGGCATGTGGGATCTTTCCAGACCAGGGATTGAAGTGGTATCTCCTGCCATTGGTAGGTGGATTCTTAACCACTGGATCACCAGGGAAGTCCTGATATCCAGTATCTTCAATGGACCCTTGAATTAGGGTGACTAGCCGTGGAAAATAGGTGGACACTTTCGGAGAAGAGATTTGACTTGCAGAGTTTCTGCTAATTTCTTAGCCCTAAAGTAATTGTTTGTACCATGGCCAACAAGAACCTCTTTACTATTGAATGTTCTTAGGTAGTCTTAAAAATTGCATTTCTGACCTCTTATCAACACGCATCAGTGTTGAGAATTCTCATCAACTTGAAACAATCTCTTCCTTTAATTTTATGCCAACACATACTTTACAATTCATTGTGGTCTCTCTAGATATTCATTAATATCATTATGGTTTTTGCCATCTCTACTTAAATATAGATCAAAATCATTCAACATTATTTACAAAATTTACTCTTCTCTTTTTCCATTTTATTGCAAAGTCATCTTATCAGTTTATATCATTTCCTTCTCTTCTATCACCAGTCTTTGGTCATGTACCAAGTCCTGTTGATTTTTCCAAGGAAACCCTGACTCATCTCCATTTCTTTATCTTCCTCTTCCTTGACATTATCTCACTTATCTTGTCTTCTCATCACCGTACCTGCCAGATATGTCAATGAGGCATGGGAAATAAGCTGCTCCCAAATCCATATATAGTTAATTTAAAACTTACATTTTAGTCCTTTCTTTTTCAAATGCATTACTTAATTAATGAGTTAATATAATTCAAAATAAGTTAAATTTTTAGACTTTTCAATTGCCAATTGTTTTATATTTTTAAGGGAAATTATTTTACTAACAATATGTATCACACAAATGGCTCAGAAGTGCATTTTGAGTAATTATATCTCAAGACAATTTATACTCTGGCTTAAACAGTCTCTTGCTGTGTTAAAGCCCCTTAGGAAATAATACTATTGTAATATCAATTCCATTTCATAAAGCTCCAGTAGATGTCATTGAGATTATAGCCAACACTCTTCTTGTTAAACAGTAAGTCATATTAATGTGTGTATAAAGCATGTTTTGACAAGGCAGTATAATATTATTATTATTTATTATGTCCAAGGCACCTCTCAGCCAGTAGGAAATTAGCTTTAATATCACATTATAGCTCCTCTAGCTTCTGCTTTAATGGGCTTCAGACAACAGCCTGTTTCCACTCCTTCAAGATGGCTTAGAGTCTAACTGCTCCTGCTGAGCTGGTCTCTGTGAACTGTGAAGTATTTAATCTGATCTCTGCTTAGCCCCAAACATTTAATTTGTAGTTCAGGAATTAGTAGAGGTCTGCTGTGCAGATCAACAAGGGAGAAAACTCTTAAGCTTTATCGATACACACTGCAGGAAGTTGAGGAAGGAAGAGCAAACCGGTCCCCTGGGGGACACTGCACACTACTAACACCTGAACGACCGAGTCTGAGTTTGAACGCTTCCTGCACTGCCCTGGGGCACGGTCCCATGCTCTCTTCACAGAGGAACCTAAAGTGAGGAGTTAGTGCAAGGACAGCTTGATTTCCTGCAGCTCAGGAAAAGAACAGGGCAATTCAAACCAAAAGAAAGCAACTAGACAACCAACCAACCAACCAACCAAATGCCTAATAGTTACCCAAGTGTGCAAGCTGGAAACTTTTTCATCATAAAGTGAGAACACACGCACAGTTGTTGCCGGTTCTTATCTTTTGATGTAGAGAGAAAGGTCAAATCATCTACCCTGAAGATAGCGGCACCAGCATAACACAACAGCCATTCTATTCATGATGCTCCACCTAACATCCCTTCCTACGTCTCCCAGTTATTTAAATCCTACACACCACTGGCTCAAACCACATATATCCATACTTACACCTTCTCAGGAGCTTTCTTGGATAGTCTAAAATTATGCCATTTATTTCTTATTTATTTCACATTTATATATATGTTAGGTAAATTGTATGCAAATTTAATTTAGTTATTATTTTACATATATACCAACACACAACTTTCACACATGCTCAGTAAATGATATGTAAATTTAATTTAGCTATTATTTCACATATATACCAACACACATGAGACTGATTCAAAACAAACGATGTGGTATGTGACACTGATTATAACCACACTGCATCCCTTCAGTATTTTGAATTATCTCACATGTTGGTGGTTCTTCCTTCACATCTGGATTATAATTTCATAAAGAGTAGATACCTTCTCCAAGGTTCAGGTGTGCTGGATCTTAGCCCTCATTTTGATGCCAACTTGCTTTGGGACTTGGTCAAGGCTGCCGCAAAAATCACATGAAAAATTCATATAAGTGTATAAAAAGATTTGTTCCTATTACTTGGAACCTTCATTTCTTACCTTCACAAAGATAATGTTGGGGTAGATGGACTTATTTTTCTTTTCAACTCACGTTTTTATTTGCTTTTTGCTTTTTTTTTTTTCTCATATTTTCCACAGAAGTTCACATAATGCTGGATGTCTTGTAGTTATTCAGTAAATGAATTTCATTGAGGTGTCTGGCTGGCTGAATATATGGCTCACTGAATGGCTGTCTGGATGGATGGGTGAATGGATGGATAAATAAGTGCAATGTGCTTAGGTGCTCAGTCATGTCCAACTCTTTGCAACCCCATGGACTGTAGCCTGCCAGGCTCTTCTGTCCATGGGATTTTCCAAGCAAGAATATTGGAGTGGGTTGCCATGCTCTCCTCCAGGGGATCTTCCCAACCCAGGCCTCCCACATTGCAGGCAGATTCTTTACTAAGTCACCAGGAAAGCCAAATAAGTAGAATAAGAGAAGGATATTTTTATGAACTGGCTGTTTGGTATCCAGTAGAAGGTATAGACTGATTTATAACTGAATGCTTGCTTTACTCAACATAGAATATTATGAGTAGAACTCTAAGACTCTTTTCTCCTGGAGCTATCACAGGACAGAAATGATCTGCCTAAGAAATGAACTTCTCTCTGATCTATTTCCCTGGAGTACTAATCCCCAAATGTTTCAAAGGAAGTGCCCAATACTGAAAAACCTTTGGATCCTTAGCCAGGGAATAGAAAAAGAACTATTCTGAGCCATTTATTTTTTCAAAAGGAAAAAGTGCCCACTATTTCCCATTCAACTATTGTAATGAAAATGTCTCCCAGACATCATCAGAGTCAATTGAAACTCATAACCTGCAAGCTCATTTTTCACCTTGTTTCTGGCTGGTCTATTTTTCACTTTGCCTTAGTCTTTTGATAAGTCACATAAAAGAAAGGGTGAGAGAATGTCTCTGATGTCAAAGGCTGCTTCTGTCTCTCTCTGGAGCATATCATGTCATGAAGGCAGGTGAGTAATAACCCTATTACTATTGCTTCCAAGAACTAAGAATGACCAAGACTTTCCAAAGGAGCAATTTGCCCTGAACAAGAACATTTCCACAGACAGACAGTGCCTACTTGGCCTGTTTATGTTCAAAGCCACATATGCTGTTTAATCACATTGCCCAACAGAGAAGAAATAACCTTATGCAGTTGCTAATTCCTAGACAATATAGTCATTTATATTTTATTAACTGCTTTATTTTATTAAGAACCACAGCTTAATTTTTGAGGAATCGAACTAAGCCTGCATTGGTACTTTCTATACATACTGGCTGCATTCTTAACTTTTCATGTTGAATGGAGTAGTATAAAGTAACAGCAGTAGGGATCACCTAATCATTTCTAGATGACGTCATATCCCTTTTCTTCACAGCAATCTCATTTTTCTCTGAATAAGATAGATAAGACAACCTACCTTGCAACTTTTTGTGCTTCCTGTTTACCCACGGACAAGACAAGCTGGACAGGACCAAGTAGAATACCAAGTTTTCCAATTTAACAGAATCTGTTCCATTCTAGAACAGTGTTGGGTTCTGTGGTAGAAGCATTCTTACTTTGAGCATTAAGATGTCTGCACTAATAAGAATCAGAGTCATAGATTCTAAAAGCTAATGTGTTACCAATAGGAGTTAGGATTAATGATACATAGAATGACAGCTAATTATCCCCTTTGGTTCCTAGATACATGTACACTACACATCTTATATCGCACCATCCCCACATTATAAGGCACTATCTCCAAGCTAGAGCTTACATGAGATTCCCTTGCTATCCTATCATTCTAAAAGTCTCTCTCCTCAAGTGATGAGGATATGGTAACATTAGTGATTTCTATAGATATCATTGCTTCATTATTTCTCTGCAAATTGAGTTCACTTTGCATGGGAAATAGGACAAGGCATTCAGTAAGTTTCAGAGGCATTTCAGGCAAAAAAGAGCTATGAGCTAGAAGAAAGTGAAAGTGGAGTCGCTCAGTCATGTCTGAATATTTGCAACCCCGTGCAACCCCATGAGGAGCCTATCAGGCTCCTCAGTCCATGGAATTTTCCAGGCAAGAGTACTGGAGTGGGTTGCCATTTCCTCTCGAGGGGATCTTCCCAACCCAGGGATTGAACCCGGGTCTCCCACACTGCAGGCAGACGCTTTACCATCTGAGCCAGTATCCATTCAGGTATGTTTTAAGTTAGGATAAATTAACATTTCCTACCTGATAAATGGGAGGTCATCACAATCAAACTGTTGCTGTGTTGCCTCTTTACTTTGTTTAGTCATAATGTTTGGGGTCAAAGTTTAACTGCAAGTGCTTACAAGTTGAACAGTAGCAAAAGGGAAATCAGCCTTGTGAAGGGAAGACCATATTATTGAATCCACGCATACTTTACTTGTTGACAAGCCCATTGAGCAATCTCTGAATTGCTGAGGAAGGAAGCTATTATCTGGCAGACTCTTCTTAATTACCTTTTTCACTGGAAGAGTACGCAGTAAACATTTATTTGAAAAACGGATATTATCATATGCTGGACCTATTTCAAGAGATCCATCCATGTAAGCCTTCCACAGGTATCTTTGCCTTGAACTCTAGCTTCTTCTGTGGGCTTCCCAGGTGGTGCTAGTGGTAAAGAACGTGCCGGCCAATTCAGGAGACATAAGAGATCCAGGTTCAATCCCTGGGTCGGGAAGATCCCCTGGAGAAGGGCATGGCAACTCACTCCAGTAGTCTTGCCTGGAGAATCCCGTGGACAGAAGAGCCTGGTGGGCTATGGTTCATGTGGTCACACAGAGTCAGACACCACTGAAATGACTTAGCATAGGACTAGCTGAAACTCCAATACTTTGGCCACTTGATGGGAAGAACTGACTCATTTGAAAAGAACCTGATGCTGGGAAAAATTAAGGGCAGGAGGTGAAGGGGACAACAGAGGATGAGATGGTCAGATGGTCTCACCGACTCAATGGACATGGGTTTGGGTGGAGTCCTGGAGTTGGTGATAGACAGGGAGGCCTGGTGTGCTGGGGTTCATGGGGTCGCAAAGAGTTGGACACGACTGAGTGACTGAACTGAACTGAGCTTCTTCCAAGTCCTTGATTATTTATGCAAATCATTACCTCACCATTTATACATTACTATTTTCCTTTCCCACTCTCTTTCAGTATCTGATTAGGCTTAGAATGGATTAGCAGTCAATTTCCACTGGATGCCAATTTATCATGCAGATCTATATCGAACTGCTCTAAAATGTTTCCTCCTTCAATAACTAGTCACAGATAACTCCCCATAAGGCTGTAATTACATAAGAGAAATGGCACCAAGCCAGGAGTAGCCCATAGAGATGACGTGCAACCCTGTGTTTCAAATACCATCTTGATTTGGAGCGATCATTTTCACAAGAATTTTAAAGGTTAATAAAAACAACCAATGTGAAGAGTCAACGGATCAAATAATAAACATCTCACGATTGGCAGCTTGAGCCGTATGGTCATTGTTATAGTTAGGCTTTAATTCTGTCCTAAGTTTCTCGTAGGAGATACAAGCTACTGTGTTCAAATGATGGGAAGCTAAATTTAGATGATGGTAGTATTTTGTTCCCGAATCATAAAGCTCTCCACTGGGAAGCCACTACTGGGGCCTGCCACAGCTACCGTATATTTCCATCTCCCCCAGACATTCCAAGCACTCCTGGGCCTCTCTGTTCATAAGCACCAACCAGCAGTACTGCTTGCTCATGTACCTACTGGAATATCTTTCCATATTCTAGGTTTCTATCCCCAGACTAGAAGCATTTCAGATCATCTGGCAAACACATCGGAGCAGCATACCAAAATGTGGCATATTTTGGTATCAAATCTGAAAGATGCACATTGATCATTGGGTATAACTCTCAATACAGGTTTCTAGACTTTTTAAGCAACATCTGAACGTGTCCCAGTTATTGGACCTACAGAAAGCTCACTGAGGTGACGATTATCTATCTTGAAGTTTATCTCTAACCTTACTATGTGGATATGTCATCCTGAAATAACTAGGATGCCAACTCCTTCCTGCTAAGATCCTATCAACATGAAGTCAACACTCAAGTCAACCTCTGCAGCGTTGTATGGGTTGATGAGACACCCCAGCAGGCTAAAGAGAAGAGCAGACTCATTGGAAAAGATCCAGATGTTGGGAATTAAAGGCAGGAGGAGAAGGCAATGACAGAGGATGAGATGGCTGGATGGTATCACCGACTCAATAGAGAAGACTTTGAGCAGGCTCCAGGAGATGGTGAAGGACTGGGAAGCCTGATGTGCTGCAGTCTATGGGGTTGCAAAAAGTCAGACACAACTTAGCAACTGAACAACAACCAAAGTGTGATGTTAATACAAAGCCAAAAAATGACATGCTCCTGATGCATTTTAGCAAAGGCGTACTGTCTTTTTAGCCAAATAACTACAGAATAGTGTTTTCAGTTTATCAGGATCAAGGAAAAATATCAGATCAATAGCTGCATCAAGATGCCAGTGGCTGTTTTTAAATTTCTCAAACAAGATTATCTCTGGAACAGTAGTTTTAATCAGTTATCTTTGCAGAATTGTGGCAGCTATGGAGATGTTCCAGTTAGGGACCCCTTCTGAAAACTTCGCTGCACAGCTGCACACGCTGTGCTTCCAGCTGGTAGCACCTTCAGGTCTCATTTTCACTAAACTGAGATTATATTCTACTCTTCTCAGGGTGGCCCCAGTCAATGATTTACCAAGATGATGGGTGGCAAAATTGGATCATTTTTGTCCAATATGGAACTTCTCTAATGGATGGTTTTGCCCTGGAGCTTCCTGTTGGGTTGGTAAGGATTTTGTCAGATCTGTCTATGGCTCTATGGATTCCTTTTCAAAGTCCTGCTTCCCACTCCTTTCTTTTCACAGATGTTGCTGCTGCTGCTGCTAAGTTGCTTCGGTCATGTCCAACTCTGTGTGATCCCGTAGATGGCAGCCTATCAGGCTCCTCCATCCCTGGGATTCCTCCTAGAGGAGAACATAGGCAAAACACTCTCTGATATAAATCACAGCAGGATCCTCTATGATCCACTTCCCAGAATACTGGAAATAAAAGCAAAAATAAACAAATGGGATCTAATTAAAATTAAAAGCTTCTGCACAACAAAGGAAACTATAAACAAGGTGAAAAGACAGCCTTCAGAACGGGAGAAAATAATAGCAAATGAAGCAACTGACAAACAACTAATCTCAAAAATATACAAGCAACTTATGCAGCTCAATTCCAGAAAAATAAATGACCCAATCAAAAAATGGGCCAAAGAACTAAATAGACATTTCTCCAAAGAAGACATACAGATGGCCAACAAACACATGAAAAGATACTCAACATCACTCATTATCAGAGAAATGCAAATCAAGACCACAATGAGATACCATTTCACACCAGTCAGAATGGCTGTGATACAAAAGTCCACAAGCAACAAATGCTGGAGAGGGTGTGGAGAAAAGGGAACCCTCTTACACGGTTGGTGGGAATGCAAACTAGTTCAGCCACTGTGGAGAACAGTGTGGAGATTCCTTAAAAAAAAATACAAATAGAACTGCCTTATAACTCAGCAGTCCCACTGCTGGGCATACACACCGAGGAAACCAGAATTGAAAGAGACACATGTACTCCAGTGTTCATTGCAACACTGTTTATAATAGCCAGGATATGGGAGCAATCTAGATATCCATCAGCAGACAAATGGATAAGAAAGCTGTGGTACATATACACAATAGAATATTACTCAGCTATTAAAGACAATACATTTGAGTCAGTTTTAATGAGGTGGATGAAACTGGAGCCCATTATACAGAGTGAAATGTCAGAAAGAAAAACACCAATACAGTATATTAACACATATATATAGAATTTAAAAGCTGGTAATGTTAGAGTTGGACTGTGAAGAAGGCTGAGCGCCAAAGAGTTGATGCTTTTGAAATATGATGTCGGAAAAGACTCCTGAGAGTCCCTTGGACTGCAAGGAGATCCAACCAGTCCATTCTGAAGGAGATCAGCCCTGGGATTTCTTTGGAAGGAATGATGCTCAAGCTGAAGCTCCAGTACTTTGGCCACCTCATGCAAAGAGTTGACTCATTGGAAAAGACTGTGATGCTGGGAGGGATTGGGGGCAGGAGGAGAAGGGGACGACCGAGGATGAGATGGCTGGATGGCATCACTGACTTGATGGACGTGAGTCTGAGTGAATTCCAGGAGTTGGTGTTGGACAGGGAGGCCTGGTGTGCTGCACTTCATGGGGTCGCAAAGAGTCAGACACGACTGAGCGATTGAACTAAACTGAACTGAATGATGACCCTATATGCAATACAGCCAAAGAGACACAGATGTAAAGAACAGTCTCTTGGATTCTGGGAGAAGGCTGCTGCTGCTGCTGCTGCTAAGTCACTTCAGTCATGTCCAACTCTGTGTAACCCCAGAGACAGCAGCCTACCAGGCTCCCCATCCCTGGGATTCTCCAAGCAAGAACATTGGAGTGGGTTGCCATTTCCTTCTCCAATGCATGAAATTGAAAAGTGAAAGTGAAGTTGCTCAGTCGTGTCCAACTCAGCAACNACTGGAGCCCATTATACAGAGTGAAATGTCAGAAAGAAAAACACCAATACAGTATATTAACACATATATATAGAATTTAAAAGCTGGTAATGTTAGAGTTGGACTGTGAAGAAGGCTGAGCGCCAAAGAGTTGATGCTTTTGAAATATGATGTCGGAAAAGACTCCTGAGAGTCCCTTGGACTGCAAGGAGATCCAACCAGTCCATTCTGAAGGAGATCAGCCCTGGGATTTCTTTGGAAGGAATGATGCTCAAGCTGAAGCTCCAGTACTTTGGCCACCTCATGCAAAGAGTTGACTCATTGGAAAAGACTGTGATGCTGGGAGGGATTGGGGGCAGGAGGAGAAGGGGACGACCGAGGATGAGATGGCTGGATGGCATCACTGACTTGATGGACGTGAGTCTGAGTGAATTCCAGGAGTTGGTGTTGGACAGGGAGGCCTGGTGTGCTGCACTTCATGGGGTCGCAAAGAGTCAGACACGACTGAGCGATTGAACTAAACTGAACTGAATGATGACCCTATATGCAATACAGCCAAAGAGACACAGATGTAAAGAACAGTCTCTTGGATTCTGGGAGAAGGCTGCTGCTGCTGCTGCTGCTAAGTCACTTCAGTCATGTCCAACTCTGTGTAACCCCAGAGACAGCAGCCTACCAGGCTCCCCATCCCTGGGATTCTCCAAGCAAGAACATTGGAGTGGGTTGCCATTTCCTTCTCCAATGCATGAAATTGAAAAGTGAAAGTGAAGTTGCTCAGTCGTGTCCAACTCAGCAACCCCATGGACTGCAGCCCACCAGGCTCCCTTGGGATGATTTGAGAGAACAACTTTGAAATATGTATATTATCATATGTGAAACAGATCACCAGTCCAGGTTCAGTGCATGAGACAGGGTGCTCAGGGCTGGTGCATTGGCATGACCCTGAGGGATGGGATGGGGAGGGAAGTGGGAGGGGTGTTCAGGATGGAGAACACATGTCCACCCATGGCTGATTCATGTCAATGTATGGCAAAAACCACTACAATACTGTAAAGTAATTAGCCTCCAATTAAAATAAATTAATTTAAAAAATTAAAGAAAAAGGGATTCGTGATTCTCATTAGTAGAAAAGATATTTGTAAAAATGGAAAGAGGGAAGACTGGAAAGAGCTCTGAGGTACTTGAAGAGAACAGTAAGTATTGGTATAAACTGATGATTTATAATACACATATATTACAGATTGTCTTAGTCCATTGGGTATACAGTAACAAAATTCCCCAGGTTTGGTATCTTAGAAACAACAGAAATTTATTTCCCACAGTTCTGGGGACTGGACATTTGATATTAGAGTGCACATGGTCAAATAAGGTCTCTCTTTGGGGTCACAGACTTTCATATCCTCACATGATAGAAGGGCTAATGGGCTCTGTGGGATCTCTTTTATGAGTCATAATCTCATTCATGAATGCTCTACCCTCATGACCTAATCACCTTTCAATAATCTCATTTTTTTTATATACTATCGCATTGGATATTTGGATTCCAACTTGTGAATTTGAGGAGAACCAAACTGTCAGACAATAGCATACATATATGTATAAATATTATAGAGTGATAGCGGTCAGATATTTACATATATGAATGTTATTACATATAAGTATTTCCTATGTCTGTTCACTGAGAAAGCACAGAAGTATTGATATTCCAATGTCATGGTTTTAATTTCCTCAAATCTTTGTAATGTCTTGCTTAATGTAAGAAGGTTAGTTTCTCAAATGTGCTTCTGTTTTCAATCTGCTATACTGTGTTACTGTGGTTTGAGGTTGTAATGAAAATCCAACCTCACATAGATATATAGGAGGGGCTTCCCTGATGGCTCAGATGGTAAAGAATTTGCCTGCAATGCAGAAGACACAGGGGACCCAGGCTCAATCCGAGTTGGGAAGACCCCTTATAGAAGGAAATGGCAACCCACTCCAGTATTCTTGCCTAGAGACTTCCATGGATAGAGAAGCCTGGCAGGCTACAGTACATGGGGTCGCAAAGAGTCAGACACAGCTGAGCTACTAACACACACATACTATAAATAGTAGGAGTAATTTACTAGCATTTTTGGATAATTACAGATATTCTTTGATACTACACCAAAACTCAATAATTGCTAGTTCTTAAAGATTAGTTGCAATGTGGAATCTGAACCTCTCTCACTCAATTTTTTTATTTTGTTTCATTAAAATCCATTGATCTAATTTGCACTTCAAATGAGCTTTTCAATCATGTATGATTTGAATGTTGGTCATTTGAAAAGCACTGCTTTACTAAGTTAAGGAGATCTTCTAAGTGTTGACACATTTTTATTATACAGTGTCAAAAAATACATTTGTGAATATCACTACTAATTTTGAAAAAGAAGTCAAGCTGGAAAACCGTCACATTTGTGGATGATAGATAATTAAATTTTTCAAAATTTCTAATTTCTGATTAATGTCAAAGTTTGAATTTTATCATTAGCAAGAAATTGTTGCCATAGTTGTTTACATTCAACCATCAAGATCACTTTATTTATTTCTAAGAAAAATATTTGCCAAAATCTTAGTTTAAATAATGAAAGTTTTACTGTCAATCATTCTTTCAAATGAAAATCATATTTCACAAAAAATGTCATTAGTTCAACATGCAACTCAGACAGTTACACAAATTTGAAGATAACCATCACATTACAATATTCAAAATGCTATTCTACATATATTCAAAATGTATATATATATACATATATACACACATATACACACACACATATATACATATACATTTTGTTTTATTCACAAAGTTTTAAAAGCATATGTATTCAAGTCCATATGTGAAATATTGAAGTTGAAACTTTATACCATATACAAATTAACTCAAATGTATCAAAGGATGAAATTTAAGAACTGAAACTATGAAACACTTGGAAGAAAATGTAAGAGAAAAGCTTCATAATACTGGATTTGACAATGATTTTAGATATGACATTGAAGGAAGAGGCAATGAAAGAAAGAAAAGGATAAATTGGACTACATCAAAACTGAAAATTTCTGTAAAACAACACCATCAATAGAGCAAAAATGGTAACCCACTGAATGCGAGACAATACTTGCTAATCCTGTATCTGATAATTGGTTTATATTTAGTATATATAAAGAAAATAATTCTCACAATGCAACTACCAAAAAAGAAAGAAAAAGAAAAACCTCAATTTAAAAACTGGGGAAAGGACTTGAAGAGATATTTCTCCACAGAAGACATAAAAATGACTAATAAACACATGAAAAGATGTTTAATATCACTTATGATTAGGAACACGCAAATAAAAACAATAGATACTATCTCATACCCACTAGTCTGAATACAATAGTATCCAGACTAAATTAAAAATTTTTGATTAAAAAAAAGAAATTAATCTGTGTTGAGAATGTAAAGAAATCAGAACCCTTGTGCACTCTTGGTGGGAACAGATAATGTACCACCTCTATAAAAATAATATGGCAGTTCCTCAAAAAATTGAAAATAGAATTACTATACGATCCAGCAATTCTATTTCTGGTTATATACCCAAAAGAGTTGAACATAGAGACTCAAAGAGAATTGTATACAGCAGCAATATGCAACAGATGTGTTCACAACAGTCAAAGGCAGAAGCAACCTAAGTGGCCATCAACAGACTGTGGCAGGAGGTAAATGCCCATCCCCACCCCCCAGGGTAAAGCAGCTGGAAATTCATTCCGTATGGACTGAAATTCCAAAGGAGAATAACAGGACAATTAGTGGAGGAGGTTGGTCCCTGCCCATACCACAAATTTATCACTCTCAAAGTCAGGAGACCTCCCTGACCAGACCTGCACAGAAAGGCTCCTTAGAAGTCCAAAGGGAGTGATGTCAAGAGATGCTTTACCCTCATGCCCCTTTGGTAGGATCCAGCTTCGATAAGAGATGCTTGACCACACATGGAAAGAGATATACCAAATCTAGGCTCTTAATCAGTCAAATCAAAATGGTTAGCTAAAAGAAACCCAGACAAATTGCCCCATATAAATGATTTAATTTTCTGTAAGGGTACCACTCAGGAACTCTCCCTCTGAGATATCCTGTGTGTCTCTCCACAAGTACTGTACTCTTTTCCTCCTAATAAACACTTTACTTGTTTCACTACTTTCCATCTTTGTAGAAATTCTTTTCCAAAAAGCCAAAAGGTTGGGGTCCTTATCGCTGACCACTGGTTTAGGGATTAGAGTGTTGTGCTCTCAACGACATGATCCAGCCTCAATCTCTAGCTGGGAACCCAAGCCCCACTTCAAGCCAGTGCAGGCTGAGGCCACCTGAGATCAAGATGAATTAATAAAAAAAAAAAAATGTAAAGAATATTAAGATCTCAATTCAATGCAAAGGTGACTATATTTGAGATAAAATGTATTATATATTTATTTAGGGTTTAAAATAAATAAAATAATGCAAATGTCTTTTAATTATTTGGCCACTCAGTCTTGCTAAAGTTTTCTTCTTAGTGGGCATCCCTTAAAATGTTAATCTATACAATGTTAACTCTGAACCATTTGTTATTCAAATTAAAAAAAAATAGCAGTCTTGTCCTGAATAACTGCTGCTACTCTTTTATTGATCTATCAAGTGACACAATTACTAGCAAGTAAGGAAATCTCTTCCTTATTTTTCCCTTGCTTCCTTCTCAACAAAACTTCAATTTTGTGGTCAATGGTGGAAAGACATCTCTCTGAAGGGAGGTAATTTTCTCCCATACCTGAGGAATTAAATCATTATTTATGTAAGCCTGTCATGATAAATCCTATTTTGTTCATATCCTTTCTTTTTCAGACTTATTTGCAACTAAATACAGTCATGTGGCTCTGCCCAGTCAATGGAACTGAAGTGAAAATCTTCTGTGAAATTTTGGGGAAGGCTTTTTTATCCTCACTGTATCTGAATGACAGCTGTAAGAAGAAAGCTGCTGCTGTCATCTCTTCTTTCTTCCCGTAAACATAGATGTGATCCAAGAAGCTGCGTCAGCCATCTTGTGACCCAAGATGGAAAGACATGAAAATAAAAAGCCAACATGTTAAAACAGGTGAAGCAGAAAGGTAGAAAGAGCTTTTCATGATTATGTTATTGAGCCATGAGGCCAACCTTGAGACTTCCTGCTTCTGCATTTCTTGTTATGTAAACAGGAAAGAGCCTTATTATTTAAGATATTGTTTCTTAGATTTTCTGTTTTTTTAATCTAAACACACCTTAATGGATAAAAACTCTTTCATTACCTATTTTGCAATATTAAATCAAGAATAAAGATGGATACCTGTTATTCTTGTACCAAATTTCCAGTAGACCATATACCTCTGCTGCTGCTGCTGCTGCTAAGCTTTTTCAATCGTGTCCAACTCTGCAGCCCTGTAGATGGCAGCCTACCAGGCTCCTCTGTCCCTTGGATTCTCCAGGCAAGAATTCTGGAGTGGGTGGTCATTTCCTTCTCCAATTTAGACATGCATGCTAAATTGCTTCAGTCATGTTCAGTGCTGTGTTGATGCTATGGACAGCAGACCACCAGGCTCCTCTGTCCACAGGATTCTCTAGGCAAGAATACTGGAGTGGGTTGCCATTTCCTTCTTCAAACCATATACTATTAGGAAGTTAAGTACCTTAGGCAAGTGTCTCAATTACCTTAGACTGCAAACTAAATTTCAACAGTTCAATTATATACTTAAAAGAGAAATCTAAATACATTTTTGCACTTTCTGCAGTGATAAAGCTAACCCAGATCTGAAGGAGTCTAGGCATCCTTCCACTCTTTGTCATCTATCATATATTTTTACTTTGTTTCCAAAGGTGTCACCCTAACAGAAAGATTATTAGCACCTGCAAAGATGCAATCCAACAGCTTGTATTCAAAAAATTATTCAATATGACTACAAGATGAAACATGTACTCAAGTTTTATTAATCATTCATTGATAAATTCAATAAAAATTTATTAAAGACAATTATATGCCAAGCACTCTGCCAAGCACAATATAATGAATGAAATAAAGTTTCTGTCCTCATAATGGGGGAAACAGAAAACTAAAAAGGAAGCAAACAGTAAACGCATTTTAAGTATGATGAGTTATCTGAAAGAAAAACATCTAGTAAGTTCATAGATAATGACTAATGGGTAACAGGAAACTTCCCTTTCACTGAAGGGGTCAAGGATATATTTTTAGAAGAGGGAAAAGACACATAACTTCTGAACAATGAGGAGTCAGCTGTACAAAGACTGGGAAAATAATGTTTCAGGCAGGGAAAAAAAAAAAAAGAGTAGATGCCAAGATTCCAAAGTAGAGAAGTTAAAGAGAGCTGCTATAGACAGGATTTTGTCTTCTCAAAAGTTGTAGGTTTAAAAAAACTTTTCTTTTTTAACATGTTTAAGTCCTCACTCCCAAAGTGACTGTATCTGGAAATATGGCCTTTGGGAGATAATTGAAGTTAAGTAAGGTCATACAAGTGGGGCTGTAATCCAATAGGACTGGTGGTCTCATAAGAAGAGAAACAGAAAGACACCTCTCTCACTCTTTCTGCCATAGAGGACCTAATAAGAAGGAGGCTGTATGCAAGCCAGGAAGAGGGCTCTCACCAGGTCCTGACCAGACAAGCACCCTGACCTCAGACTTCCAGCATCCACAACTATAAGAAAATAACTAATGCAGTAGTTTCTGTTATTTATGCCACCTAGTTCAGATGGTAAAAGCGTCTGCCTACAATACGGGAGACCCGGTTTGATCCCTGGATCAGGAAGATCCCCTGGAGGAGAAAATGGCAACCCACTCCAGTACTCTTGCCTGGAAAATCCCATGGATGGAGAAGCCTGGTAGGCTATAGTCCATAAGGTCGCAAAGAGTCGGACACGACTGAGCAACTTCACTCTGCTTTGCTTTAGTGTATATGGCTATGGCAGCCCTAGCTGATTAAGACGGACATTGACATGAAGAAGTGGTATGTTGATGGGATAAGTAGCTTTAGTTGATGTGGAAGTAGCTTTAGAAAAGTAGGTAGAGGCTGGAAGAGTTTTGAGATGCAGGCTAGATACACAGATGTTCAAGGTGATTCTGGTGAGATCCCAGACCAATATGAGATACACGGCAAAGAACTTGCTGAAACTATTCTAGTGTTTTATGCAAGGCAGAACTTGCAAACAATGAATATGGATATTTAGATGAGCAGATTTCCAAGCAAAGTATTAGAGTGGTTTGGTTCCTCCTGACTAACTAGAGTAAAATGCAAAGGGAGAGAGATGAATTGAAGAAAGAACTGTTAAGCAAAAAGGAACCAAACCTTGGGAAATTCTCAACATTCCAAATTATAAAAAAAAGAAAAATGAGAAAGCTTGCCTCAAAGAGAGCACAAGGGGTGTGGCTGACCAATCATTCAATAAAGATCATGGGTGCAACTCACGGCCTTTAGTCATCATAGGAGAAAGCAGCAACAGAGATGGGATTGTACCAGGAAACATACTGCTAGTGTGAACTCAAGGGGACAGAGAGTGAGATGGAATGAAGGAAGGCTGTTAGGCTCCTTAGATTCCATAGGACCAGACCATAGATCTCTTCCACTGTAAACGTATTCTGTTCTTAAGGACTGAGCAAACAGACTCTGAAGGCATTCAGAGATTATCGGGGCTGCCACTCCCATCCAAGCCTCAGGGGGTCAGGCAATTTCTTCCTTCTCAGTTTCAAAAGGTGGGAACATTTCTCAAGTTTCCAGAATGATGTTGCCTAGTNGAGGAGAAGGGGACAACCAAGGATGAGATGGCTGGATGGCATCACTGACTCGATGGATGTGAGTCTGAGTGAACTCTGGGAGTTGGTGATGGACAGGGAGGCCTGGCATGCTGTGATTCATGGGGTCGCAAAGAGTTGGACACGACTGAGCGACTGAACTGAACTGAAGGTTGATTCCACCGTTTCATGTGTAACATCTTTACAAACTTTAATGGGAGTGACCAAGGAAATCTTATTTCTGTAAAAGTTTACTTTTTTTAAGAAACAGTAATAGAATGGATTTTTGTTAAAAAGGTGTGTCATGCCTAGGTTGATTATTAGCCATAAGGAATCTGGATCTTATTACTATCGAAAAGATAGCATCAATGATTTGGAATTCTAAAGCACATTTTTATAACAAACTAATAATTATATATGTATAATTGCAAATGACTTCAAATGGCAAGGGAAAGTATTTATAAAGTTTGTCGCTGTCAGCTCATATAGAGGAAATACTAAAAATATCTCTGCAGGCAGCAAAATTACTGGCAAATAACCAGCAATAAAGGTTATCTCTAGTAAAAGCTTTAATATTCATTTTCCACCAGTGAAATGCTATAAAGGAAATATCTGAAATAATGTCAAAACCTGATATTTCCCATTTAAAAACAGCAGCTATAAGAATATGTTTATTACATTAACAAAGTGGAATAGAAGATATTAATAAAGTCTATGTCTTCCTGATTATAAAGCCTAGATCTCAGGTGCATTAGAAACATGTCTAATTAGAATTTAGTTGTTAATGTTATAACTTTTTCTTTCACTTCAAAGTGATATATTGCGTTTTCTTCTCCACAGAACAAGGCAAAAATGTGAGTTTTTAGTGAAAGTAACTGAAAGCCAAGCAAACTTCATGATTGTTTTAGCTTCTTTTCTTTTCTTCTTTTTCCTCCCCTTTTTTGAAACTGAATAAGTAATGGAATATGAGAGTCTTAAGAGGAAAGGACTGTTGAATCCATTTGGAACCTGAGTGAATGGGTTCCACTCAGGTACTCTACTGGTAGGTGAATTTTAGTCAAACTGAGACACACTTAAAGCAACTTCAACTTTTCCCATTTATGCTATAGATAAGTAATAAAGCGAGTCCGTTTTGAAATTGTTAAGCGTGTGCTGAAAGTCTTTGGTCCTTATTGTTTACAATCTGAGCCCAGTCATGTGTGAGCCTCAGGGGTAGAGAAGATGCCCTCGATAGCTAGTCATCACTCAAGCTGTTTAAGACATTTAAGGCTGATTTTTTTTTTTAAACATTATGGCTAATTTTCTTACTGATGTTTTTAATGATCAGAAGACAGTTGGTTTATGAATGACAGTTTGGTTAAGTAAAGAAACTTGGTAACTACACTGTCATCCAGAGTGGTCAAAATTATTTAAGTAGAAGAAAATCAGTTGATTCAGGCAAATAATGGAGTTTATGCAATTGTTCTCTATTTAGGATATTGTCGCTTAATCATATGTGAGAACTGGAGGGGATAGTGAGAGTCATGGTCTGAGTGAGTGGGTCTCCTGTCTAGATTAAACAGTAAATGCAGGGGCAGACCCTCTCCCTTTTGCCCTCACTGGCTGGCTGGGAAGAAACAAGCTTCAGTAGTGGGCAAGGACCCCCAGGGAGAGCCATGCCCTGCCGCAAGGAACTACAGTGTCCTCTAGACGCTGAGTTCAGTTCAGTTCACTCGCTCAGCCTTGCCTGACTCTCTGCGACCCCAGGGACTGCAGTAAGCCAAGTCTCCCTGTCCACACCAACTCCTGGAGTTTACTCAAACAATGGCACCCCACTCTAGTACTCTTGCCTGGAAAATCCCATGGATGGACAAGCCTGGTGGGCTGCGGTCTATGGGGTCACAAAGAGTCAGACACAACTGAACAACTTCACTTTCACTTTTCACTTTAACTCATTGGAGAAGGAAATGGCAACCCACTCTGGTGTTCTTGCCTGGAGAATTCCGGGGACGGGGGAGCCTGGTGGGCTGCCATCTATGGGGTCACACAGAATCGGACACGACTGAAGTGACTTAGCAGCAGCATGTCCATTGAGTCGGTGATGGCATCCAGCCATCTCATCCTCTGTCGTCCCCTTCTCCTTTCACCTTCAATCATTCCCAGCATCAGGGTCTTTTCAAATGAGTCAGTTCTTGCCATCAGGTGGCCAAAGTATTGGAATTTCAGCTTCAGCATCAGTCCTTCCAATGTATATTCAGGACTGATTTTCTTTATGATGGACTGGTTAGATCTCATTGCAGTCCAAGGGACTTTCAAGAGCCTTCTCCAACACCACAGTTCAAAAGCATCAATTCTTTGGCACTCAGCTTTCTTTATAGTCCAACTCTCACATCCATACATGACTACTGGAAAAACCAAAGCTTTGACTAAACTGACCATTGTTGGCAAAGTAATGTATCTGCTTTTTAAGATGCTGTCTAAGTTGGTCATAACCTTTCTTCCAAGGAGTAAGTGTCTTTTAATTTCATGGCTGCAGTCACCATCTGCAGTGATTTTGGAGTCCAAAACAGTAAAGTCTGTCACTGTTTCCACTGTTTCCCCATCTATTTGACATGAAATGATGGAACCAGATGCCATGATATTAGTTTTCAGAATGCTGAGTTTTAAGCCAACTTTTTCACACTCCTCTTTCACTTTCATCAAGAGGCTCTTTAGTTCTTCTTTGCTCTCTGCCATAAGAGTGGTGTCATCTGCATATCTGAGCTTATTGATACTTCTCCTGGCAATCTTGATTCCAGCTTGTGCTTCATCCAGTTCCAGCGTTTCTTATGATGTACTCTGCATGCAAATTAAATAAGCAGGGTGAGAATATACAGCCTTAACATACTCTTTTCCTGATTTGGAACCAGTCTCTTGTTCTATGTCCAGTTCTAACTGTTGCTTGCTGACCTGCATACAGATTTCTCAGGAGGCAAATCAGGTGCTCTGGTATTCTTATCTCTTTCAGAATTTTTCAGTTTGTTTTGATCTACACAGTCAAAGGCTTTGGCATAGTCAATAAAGCAGAAGTAGATGTTTTTCTGGAACTCTTCTGCTTTCTTGATGATCCAACAGATGTTGGCAATTTGATCTCTGGTTCCTCTGCCTTTTCTAAATCCAACTTGAATATCTGGAAGTTGATGGTTCACATACTGTTGAACCCTGGCTTGGAAAATTTTCAGCATTACTTTGCTAGCCTGTAGGATGAGTGCAATTGTGTGGTAGTTTGAGCATTCTTTGGCATTGACTTTCTTCAGAATTGGAATAAAAACTGATCTTTTCCAGTTCTGTGGCCAGTGTTGAGTTTTCCAAATTTGCTGCCATATTGAGTGCAGCACTTTCCCAGCATCACATTTTAGAATTTGAAATAACTCACCTGGAATTCCATCACCTCCACTAGCTTTGTTCATAGTGATGCTTCCTAAGGCCCACTTGACTTTGCATTCCAGGATGTCTGGCTCTAGGTGAGTGATCACACCATTGTGATTATCTGGGTTATGAAGATCTTTTTTGTATAGTTCTTCTGTGTATTCTTGCCACCTCTTCTTAATATCTTCTGCTTCTGTTAGGTCCCTACCATTTCTGTCCTTTATTGTGCCCATCTTTGCGTGAAATGTTCTCTTGGTATCCCTAATATTCTTGAAGAGATTTCTAGAATTTCCCATTCTATTGTTTTCCTGTATTTCTTTGCACTGATCACTGAGGAAGGCTTTCTTCTCTCTCCTTGCTATTCTTTTGAACGCTGCATTCAAATGGGTATGTGTTTCCTTTTCTCCTTTGCCTTCACTTCTCTTCTAGTGGCCGAAGATGGCTTCTAAAAGCTGTGAGCAGCCTCTGGCATCACCCAGAAGGAAGCCAGGGCCCTCAGTCTTACCGTCCTAATGAAGTGAATTCTGCTGGAAATCTGAGTGGGTTTAGAAGTGGATCCATTGCCAGATGTTCTTCTAGGTTAGAACCAAGTCCTGAACACAACCTTAATTACTGCCTTACATTGGACTTCCCCGGTGGCTCAGTGGATAAAGAACCCGCCTGCCAATGCAGGAGACACAGGTTTGATCCCTGGGTGGGGAAGATCCACTGAAGAAGAAAATAGCTACCCAGTCCAGTATGCTTGCCTGATAAATCTCATGGACTGAGGAGTCTGAAGGGCTAGAGTCCATGGGGTCACAATAGAGTTGAACACAACTTAGCAACTAAACAGCAAGGGACTTGGAGCCAGACCCAGACACTTGACCCACAGAAACGGTGAGATAAGAAACGGGTGTTTTAAGTTGTACATTTATATTAACTTATTACAGGGCAATGGAACACTTCCAAGTTTACTTAAAGAAAAATATTATGGGAAAATAATCTAGGTCATGCACTTATAGGGTTTCCCAGGTTTCTCAGTGGTATAGAATCTGCTTCTCAATGCAGGAGACACATGAATTGCAGGTGGAATTATGGCAAAAATTAAGAAAAAGGGACACTTAAGTTTGAGAAACACTGATTTAATGCAACCCTTAATTTTACATAGAGCTTCCCTGATGACTCAGATGGTTAAGAATCTGCCTGCAATGCAGGAGACCTGGGTTCAAACCCTGGATCAGGGAAGATCCCCTGGAGATGGAACTGGCTACCCATTCCAGTATTCTTGCCTAGAGAATTCCATGGACAGAGGAGCCGAACAGGTGCATGGGGGTCACAAAGATTTGGACACAACTGAGCAACTAACACACGCACACACAATTTTATATAGTCATAAAATATCTAAGGCCAATGAAAATTGTTACTTGTCATGATATACGAATAGCTAGCAGCAGAGTTAGAAATGAAACAAGTGTGTCATCTTTGACTATCAGATTTCTGTGGGGAGGATTGTTAACTATCTTTTATAGGACCCCAAAGCAGTACACTTATGATCAGCATTTGTTGTTGTTGTTGTTGTTGTTTTCAGTCAACCACTGCACATCCCATACTTGAAGTTTAGATTATTCAAGTAATTTATGAGGCAAGAAATAGTTAATATATTTCAGACTTTAGGATTAGGGCTGGAGGAAGGCAAGAACAGTGTTCATTGGTTCCTTTATTTCCAGTTAGAGGCAGAAAGAAAAACCATTACTAGGACTTCACTTGGGGCATAGCTCTAATCTATATCTTTACATTTTTCTTAGGCCTAGAATAAATACAACAAAGGTAGGAGTGATGGAAGGTCGCGCAGCTGGGGTGAAAACAAAAGGAATAAAAGTTGATTATATTTGACACAAAGCTGATTCTAATGAACTGGACAAATTTACTCCGAATCTCAATTTCATTTACTCTTAAATTAGAAGGGAAGGAAGAGTGAGAAATAGGAAGCTTCCATCCCTCCTTCCAGCCTTAGAACTTTTATCTATCAGGAAGATATACAGGGGAATACTTTTTCTCTCTTAGTTTTGAACCCTAAATTATTGAAACAGCACCAGATGCACAAACAAGTGGCCTTAAGCCCTACAATCTCTCAACATGTTGCAAGAACCACATCAGCTCTAAATGAATCATGGTGATGATATTTTTCTATCATTTAATGGGAGCATCTAGAAGTCTTTGGTGACTGGGTAAAGAATAAGTCACGTTGCTGGCAATAAACTGAGATTAGTCTTCAAAGTACCTTGTGTCTGGTCCAAAATATTTTTTGATCAGAATGCTTGATCCTTTCTTTTGGTTGCCATCACATAAAGGCTGATTTCCAAGATTTACGTATTATGCAGGCCTTTAAGTTTAGACCACATCCCTGAAGTACTGATATTTGAGACTCTACCTGAGAAGATTCTAATAGTCATGAGTTCTTATGGCATGATTTTTCTTCCTGTTTAGTTTCATGGTTTAGCACTTCATATCACTTTTCTAGCTAAAAGTCTTTGCTTATTTCTAGGTTTATGATTCAAACGATCCCTCTGGCTATGCATTTGTTTTCTTTAGTCGCGTTTTCCCATTTTCTATAAATTGTAAACATGCGAAACGATTTGACCCATCATCTAAGCCCCGATAGCTTAGTGACACCCACACGTCCACACACACATACATACGCCTACATAGGCAGCACGCATACTTATATCATCTGGACGAAGAAATACAGAGATACAGAGGAGGGAAGAAGGGCAAGGCGAGGAGGAAGGGAGGGGGAAGGATGGGAAATAGGAAGGAGTATTGAAGAGAGAAGAGGGGGCCGGGAAAGAGAAAGGACAAGAGGGAAAGTGGAGCTAGATGGGGCAGATGTTGCTGGTGATCGCCGTGATCTCATATCCTCCGCTTCCTCAGGGTTCACAGAAGGACTTGACTCACCCCTTCCCAAAATTAGTGTGCTCTGTGGTTTAACGTGACCAATGAACTGTGAGCCAAGTTAAAGCTGGACACACCAAAGCCATTGCTCAGTTGCTCCTAATTTCTTCTCCAGCCATTGTCATTGTGCTTACAGAGGTTATAAGATTCAAACAGCCTGGAATTCTGCCGAGAGCATCTCAGAGCTACTGGAGACTTTAAATAAAGGACAGACAGGCTGTTATTGTGTTACCACATCTGTTATTGCGTAAACCACTGAGACCTTCAGACGTTTTTCCACCAGATTAGTGCTTCCCAGGGGGCACTGGTGGTAAAGAGCCCATCCGCCAGTTCAGGAGACCTATGAGATGTGGGTTCAATCCTCAGATAAAGACGATCCCCTGGAGGAGGTCGTGGCAACCCACTCCGGTGTTCTTGCTTGGAGAGTCCCATAAACAGAGGAGCCAGGCAGGCTATAGTTCACAGGATCACAATGAGTTGGACGCAATGAAAGTGACTTAGCACAGAGACACGTCTCCCATAACTGGTAGACAGATAAAAGAGAAGAGAGAGAGGAAGAGACAGGTGGTAGAGAAAGAGGAGAAAATCATTCTAACTTGGTTACATGTATGTGTTAATAAGAAGTCCATTTTAATTACTTTTACTATACATTAATGCAATGAATTAAGTTTGGGGGCATAAAACAATAACTGTATTCTACTTATAAATTCTGTTGACCAAGAGTTTGAACATAACTCAGAGGATGTGACTTATCAATTGATGTGGTCATATAGATCCTCATTTAATCATAAAGAAAATCTTAGAAGATAGATATTTTTCCAAGTCTTTATATATGAAACTGACTTTGAGATGTATTACATAATAAGTAAGTGACAAGATTGTTTAGGATTTCAGACCAGCTCTTAGTTAAAATATCTTTTTATTATAATATATTAAATGTATAACCCTCATCTAGTGCCTACCTCTTAAGCAATTTATTCTAATTTCTACAAAGATGTCACCTAAAGTGACATCCCTAAAGTCCAATTCATCATTTTTTTTTTAACAATCCCTGTGGTTAAATATCATATAATATTTAGAACATTTTGAACCTTTCTTTTGCCATGCCAATTTAAACTTCTAGGGGAATTCATCCCTATAACCTTTCTGCTTTATTCTGCTTTGTTTGTGCTTAGCACATTGTTTCAACTAGTAATAGCAATAAATACAGGTTGCTTTCATAATTTCATAATTACAAGGTCAGAGCTCTTTAGAAACAGGAAAGTTACAGATTCCTACTCATTATGAAGAAAAAGTTTTCTTATAATTGCCCGTAAACTATTTTCTCTTTGCTGGAACAGGCATATTCTGATATTTATGGGTTGGCTAAAGCGGTGACTTTTGAACAAGACCCTGTGCAGCCTCAGGAAGTCCCTAGAAGTAGCACAGGGGCTTTGAAAGGAAATGAGAGGCGGGACAAGGAGGGCGCCTCAGACCACCTGGTCTCAAATATCGCTTCAACCTGGGAAGTCCACACTTCTATGGCGAGAGGAAGGTAGGGCATGTCTACCCAAGAAAATTCCAAGAAGCCTAATGAGAAGTAAGAAAACAAATGAAGAGGAACTATAGTAAGAATAAGTGACTCATAATATACAGATGAATATTTTAATTTTTAAAACAATCATTTAAAAAATAATGACAAGAGGCATAGATGAAATAGTCCATAGATGAAAT
This sequence comes from Neotragus moschatus, assembly GCA_006410615.1. Lineage (NCBI taxonomy): Eukaryota > Metazoa > Chordata > Mammalia > Artiodactyla > Bovidae > Neotragus > Neotragus moschatus. The sequence continues at coordinate 450,297 of SJYA01002108.1, read as the reverse complement.
AAAATGGATTCTTAAAAAAGTGCTTGATTAATCCAAAAGAATTCAAGGGAACAGGAAGAGAGTAGGGGAAATGATAGAGTTAGAAAATACATAGCAAGATTATATACTCAAAATCATTCTACTAAAAATTACATTGACTATAAATGAATTTTAAGAAATGGACAAAAGGCAGAGATTGTCATATTGGATTTTAATAAAATTTTATGTTTTTTAATAGAGATATTATAATAAAAATGAAAGATCAGTTAGAATATGGTTAAATACACACACACACACACACACACACACACAATACCTATAGTAAGCACAAGAAAAGAGGAAACAGATGTGTTAGATGAAAAACATCACCAGACAGAATGAATATATTTCATATTGATGAAAGCCCATTAGAAAGATAATGAAAAAGTTACAAGCAACTGATGATACTACTTGAAAATATGTATGGAAAAATTGACAGAAAATTAAAGGCAAAAACTGACAAATCTGCAGTTAAATTGAGGATTTTAACATTTCTTTGTAAGCATTAGTAGCAGAACAACAGAAAAATTCAAAGTTATGAAATATTTCAAAAACTACTATCAATCAACTCGATCTATAGAGCATTATAACCAAAAGCTGGAGTGTATATTTTTAAAGTGCACAGAGTGGTGATAAAGGTACATTATATGATTGCTGATACAGTGTCCCAGTAAATGTCACATAAGGAAATTTGTAGGGACTTCCCTGGTGGCTCAGACGGTAAAGCGTCTGCCTACAATGCGGGAGACCCGGGTTCAATCCCTGGGTCAGAAAGATTTCCTGGAGAAGGAAATGGCAACCCACTCCCGTATTCTTGCCTGTAGAGTATTTCTGAAAACAATAGAATTACATTAGAAATTAAGAGCAATACTCAGAAAGCCCATAAATGTTTGAAAAATAAATAACATGATTGCACACAATTTTCATGTCAAGAAAACAATCTAAAGGGGAAGTCAGAAACCAAAATCTCAACTAGAAGACAAAAAAATTACAACATATCAAAATTTAAGGGATGAAACAGAAACAGTGACTACAGACTAGTGTGTAGCTTTAGATCTTGATATTAGTAAAGAAGAAAGGCTCAAAATTGATTCTCTAATTTCCAGATTTTAAGGGATCCAGAAAAATCTGGAAAAGGACCTATGAAATTCTTCTAGAACTAATAAGTGAAATTAGCCATGAAACAGAGTACAAGACTGCTGCTGCTAAGTCACTTCAGTCGAGTCTGACTCTGTGCGACCCCATAGATGGCAGCCCAACAGGCTCCCTCATCCCCGGGATTCTCCAGGCAAGAACACTGGAGTGGTTGTCATTTCCTTCTCCAATGCATGAAAGTGAAAAGTGAAAGTGAAGTCGCTCAGTCGTGTCCAACTCTTAGTGACCCTGCAAACTGCAGCCTACCAGGCTCTTCCATCCATGGGATTTTCCAGGCAAGAGTACTGGAGTGGGCTGCCATTGCCTTCTCCAGAATACAAGACACACACACACACACACACACACACACACAAATTGTATTCTTATAAATGGATAAAACCAAAATTGGATGATGTAGAGTAACTAGAATTCTCAAGCAGTCTAGGTGGGAGTATAAATAATGCAAGCATTTTGAAAAACTAAAACTTACTTTAAAATTTCATTCACCTGCACCCTATATTATGTAACACTTCCACTCCTGAGTGTTTACTAGAAGAAAATAAGAAATTGTACACAGAGTTTTAGTTACAATAGCCAAAGACATGAAAAACACCCACAATAGTGATACCGTGGATGCCTCTGGGAATGAGGACTGACTGCAAGGGAATGAGAAGAAAACATCCTGGAATTATGAAAATTCTCTATATCTTGATTGGTATATCTTATTATACAGATATATATGTATATACTTTTATCAATACATTTCATTTCACTCTCAATGTCAATGAATTTTATTGCATGTACATTTTACTTCAAATAAGAAAATGAAAATTCCATTTCTCAGTCTCGTCCAACACAGACAGACTGGAATCTCTATTCTATGTCATTTCACTTTGGAATTCAAGCTGACAGAAGAGACACCATGTGCAATATTGCTAGTTTATTGCTAAAATATTGCTAGTTTATCTTTTCTGTGAAAAGATTCACAGAAAATCTTTCATAACTCTTAAAGTTAACTCCATAAGATAAAACATATCATCTCAGTTCATATGTTATTAAGCATGTTAGGCAGAAGTGGGTTATGTAGAATTTTAAGCATCCTCTGCCAAGATACCCCACGTGAATCTCTGGGACTATAAGTATAATCGTATATAACACACAAAATTGTATTAAATTACATGGAAAAAAGAGATTTTCCATAGAATATATAATCCTACTACATGCTTAGAAATAGGAGAACCAAAATACTTTACAAGCATACTTGTGATAATTAAATCCCTTTATATAAAATATCTTCTCTAGATGACAACATCCTTATACTTTCTCTATTTTTCTGGGTTAAACATCACTTTCTCCTTGAAAATCCCTTTTATTGCTCCAAACTGCAGTTCAGTGTCACTGCCCTCTCTTGAGGGAATTTGGTGTTCAAGTGCTTGGAAAGGGCAGTCAGTGCTTCTCAGCAGCAACCAAATTACTGAAGCAGAGCTGAGACTCCCCAGGGCCATGCAAGCAAAAGCAGAGCTAGGCCACTGGGGATAGTTTGCAGAGGTTCACTTTCCATTCGGATAAGCCAAAGAGTTGATGAAATTTTCCTATAAACACAGATAGTAAATATTTTGGTTTTGAAGGTCATATGACCTTTGTTGTCCCAGTTCGACTCTGCCATTTCAGCTTGAAAGAAGCCATAAACAACATGTTAATAAGTGAACATGGCTGGGTTTTAATAAAACTTTATTTATTACAGCGGACAATGGCACAGATTTGGCCCTCAGCTATAGTTTACTGACTCTTGAATTAAGCATCCATTTCATAGACTCTGAGAGGTATATGAGCCAGAAGATTCATCTCCAAATACATCATCTGTAGAAGAAGAAACTGGGGTATAGAAGGTAAAAATCACCCTAATCCTAGTTCACCCAAATAAGGAGGGAATAAGTCTGGACTAGAGCCAACTCAGAGTCCAGTGAGTTGCTCCTTCACTGTGTGGAATCAATAATGATCCTGGTTTAAAAAAAAAAAAAAAGTTGCCTTAGTATTATTTTTCTATTTCTCCTTTATGCCAGTTTTGAATGTTTAAATTCCTTTTCTTAACTGCAGGAATAAATATTTTCAAGACTTCTGCTACCTGAATGTAAGAATAAAAACAAACTCAAAATTTCTTTCTTCAAAGAAGAAAACTAAGGTTTTAATTCTTTTGAGTTGCCTATTGCATGGGTGATTGCTTAAAACAAGTCAAGAAGCAACAGTTAGAACTGGACATGGGACAACAGACTGGTTCCAAATCGGGAAAGGAGTACTTCAAGGTATGTATATTGTCACTCTGCTTATTTAACTTATATGCAGAGTACTTCAAGAGAAATGCTGGACTGGATGAAGCACAAGCTGGAATCAAGGTTGCTGGGAGAAATATCAGTAACCTCAGATACGCAGATGACACCACCCCTATGGCAGAAAGTGAAGAAAAACTAAAGAGCCTCTTGATGAAAGTGAAAGAAGAGAGTGAAAAAGGTGACTTAAAGCTCAACACTCAGAAAACTAAGATCATGGCATCTGGTCCCATCACTTCATGGCAAATAGATAGGGAAACAATAGACGGAAACAGTGACCGACTTTATTTTGGGGAGCTCCAAAATCACTGCAGATGGTGACTGCATGAAATTAAACCATGAAATTAAAAGACGCTTACTCCTTGGAAGAAAAGTTATGATCAACCTAGACAGCATATTAAAAAGCAGATACATTACTTTGCCAACAAAGATCCGTTTAGTTAAAGCTATGGTTTTTCCAGTGGTCATGTATGGATGTGAAAATTAGACTATAAAGAAAGCTGAGCACCGAAGAACTGATGCTTTTGAACTGTGGTGTTGGAGAAGACTCTTGAGAGTCCCTTGGACTGCAAGGAGATCCAACTAGTCCATTCTAAAGGAGATCAGTCCTGAATATACATTGGAAGGACTGATGGTGAAGCTGAAGCTCCAATACTTTGGCCACCTGATGCGAAGAACTGACTCATTGGAAAAGGCCCTGATGCTGGGAAAGATTGAAGGCAGGAGGAGAAGGGGATGACAGAAGATGAGATGATTGGATGGCATCACTGACTCAATGGACATGAGTCTGAGTAAGCTCTGAGAGTTGGTGTTGGACAGGGGAACCTGGCGTGCTGCAGTCACAGAGAGTCAGACATAACCGAGTGACTGAACTGGACTGAACTGAATTAGATTACGTGTTGGAGATTCATAATATGAAGCTGTAAGCAAAACGATTGCACACATTTTTGTCCTTCTCATGCTCCAATTACACATATATTGGACTGTTTGTCATTTTTCAAATGGTTATTTATATTGTTTTTTAAATATTTTTAGTTAATTAGTTAATCCTTATTGATCTATTTCAAGTTTATTGATTTTTCTAAGTGCAATGTCCATTCAGCTACTAAGTTTATCTAGTGTTTAATGTTTTCATAATATTTCCTTTTGTTTCTTTTTAATTTTAGGTACTGTACTTTTGATTCTAGAATTTTGACTCAATTATTTTTATAGATTCTCTTTGTGTAGACTCCATATCCATTTACCTATTCACTTTATCTTTTCATCTAAGTCTTTAAACATATTTAAAATCATTATTATAGATTCTTGCCTGCTAATTCTAATATTTGTTACATATTTTGCATTTTTATTGTCAAGGAGGTATTTTAAGTAGAATAATGGGGTTTGAAGTATACCATCATTTTGTTCAGTTTTTCTCAGAAATGGTGGGTCTTTTTTAATCTGGCAACGAAGATAAAGTGTCAAGTTAATCTGTAGCTGAGCTTCAGCTTTAATAAAATCAAATGCACTTTTGGTTAGCCCGACCACCAACCAGTGTGTTACTGTGGTCCCTTTTAGTCCCTGTGACTAATCTCTTACTAGATTTGACCCAAGGAGAGTTGGTTCACACTTTCCCCTTCAGAGTCAGCAGTAGGGGTCACTTTGTGCCAAGCACAGTGAGAGTACTCAAGACTGCAGATATTTTTTGTATTTTTCAGTCCTGTCTTCAGAGTCATTTATTCATATACATTGGGTGAAATTGTGAATTGCAAGGCTCAATGATTGTTTTTACTTTTGGGGAGCTTGCAACTTCAAATCTCCTTACCTTCCCCACCATTACCAATAGCTCACTCCTGTTAGGGGTCTCCCCTTAACTCTGCAAATTTTCTAGAAGGCATTCTCTTGACCACATCTAAATATGAAATTTCAGGAAAGAGCCAGGACTCTCTTTTCACTTGTGAAAGAATGTTTTCTTCTGAAATGAATTCCTGGACTCTTTTGAACACACCATTCTTTAGTAGTCTCATACATAATTTTTATTAATCTCACCCCAGTTTGTTAGTTGTAATCAGTGTGCTACAAAACTAGAGAACTGTATTTTCTTTGGTTCTTGGATCCTTCAAGCTCTGAGGGTGCATTTCTTCGTTCCCCCTTTCCTTACCAGTTACTATTTGACATCTATATTAAGGTATATTCTTTAAATCAGAGCCTGATGTTGACATTTGTGTACATGTGATTTACGGTGAGAAATGTCTCAAGAGAAATTAGTTAGGGTGAGAAGAATGGGATAGTAATGCTGAAGGGGCAAAGCCAGAATGTGGGTTCAGATGAGGTTTAAATTCAACACAATTCCTCAGGGATTTGAAGTCTAAACTACATCAGAAGCTATCCCTTGAGGCAAGGGAGGTAGAGGGCCACATAGCCCCCAAAACTCTCTAGGTTAGGCAGTGTTCATCTCTAAGGGACAATCTTCAAAGGAAGAATGCAGATGTGAGCTCTCAGTCTAAGAACTTCCAGCAGCTAGAGGATGGATGCCGCATCAGAGTTGAAGGGAATATTAGGGAACTGGGTGGGGCACAAACAGCATTCCACTCTTTCTAATTCTCCTTAAATTACACATTGCTTCTACGTTAAATCCCCCTGGGGATGACCCAGGAACAGAAATAACCTCACAATAGAGGGGCTATTAACAGATCCGGCATGCTAAAAATTAATTACCTCAGACAGATGTCGTCCATCCCTACCTTCTCACAGGTGAAACTTTTATGACAGGGAAAAAAAAAAAAACAGAAGCATCATTCTATTGCAGACAGAAATTCAAATGGTATGCTATGTTCAAACAACAGTTGGTGAACCCAAAGAGAGGTCAGAACATAGGTCCAATGTTTCATTAAGCAACTTTACCTATTTAATTATCTGGGATCAAAAAGAATCAAATTATTGGCCCATTTGGGATGACTTGGGTTAAACTAATGTGTCGAGTATCTTTACGGATTGTGACTGCTGCTTCCGATTTTTAAAACTCTCACTTTTAAAGGAAGAGACCATCTTGGAAGACTATTTAAAATTAATCTTTTTTTTTTTTATAATAGATCTTATTTTACTTTCCTAAACATGTCTATGTGTAGTCTAATAGCAATTTCTTGTCAAACATTAATCACATGAAGACTGAGAGTTCAGGAGACAACCCATCATGCAGTTGCCCTCTTTAAAGTCTGTGGCCTAGTTTTGATAGAAGATAAGGTTATAGAATGGATTTTCTGTCTGGGAATATGGGTGCATTGTCTTTATAATTAGAACACTAAGTAATAAACTGTTCTGTTCATTATGTACAATTCTGTTCAGGATAAAATAACACGTATTTTTCTTAACTGCTCCTGCGTAAATCTGTGTGTGGGCTGATTTTGGATAATTTATTAATGCATTTTCTTAGGTATGTTTTGTGAGACTATATGAAATGTCTCACAGGACAAAGCAAAAGGATTCCATGGTTAGTAATCGTCCCTCTACATTACCATATTAAAGGCAAACACATGTTCTACAACAAAGAAGTCTGCTTACTTTTGATTATTTTAGCATTGGTCAAATTGTCTTTTGACCATCTATCTCTGTTTTTGTTAGTGCTATATTTATTTCCTAATTCTACTGATATTTCAAAAAAACTGAAATACAGTTGGAAATTGTTCCTTTAGAGTCTTAAGGGCTTCCAGTATCAGGAATCTAGGTGAAATTAAAATTTCTTACTTCATTTTTCTTTCCTTTTCCCTCAACATTCTTGCATTCCTACTTTGTTTCTTGGGTACTGGAAAGAACACTCAATTTGACTTTAAAGCTCTGAGTTCGAATAACAGATCTGCTATTGACTTTGCAATGAGATCAAACTAGTCAATCCTAAAGGAAATCAACCCTGAATATTCACTGGAAGGACTGATGCTGAAGCTGAAGCTATAGTACTTTGGCCACCTGATGCGAAGAGCTGACTCATTAGAAAAGACCCTGATGCTAGGAAAGATTGAAGGCAGAAGAGGACAGGACAAGAGAGAATGAGATGGTCAGATGGATGGCATCACCGACTCGATGGACATGAGTTTGACCAAGCTCCGGGAATTGGTGGTGGACAGGGAAGCCTGGTGTGCTATAGTCCATGGAGTCACAGAGAGTAGGACATGNAGGAAAGATTGAAGGCAGAAGAGGACAGGACAAGAGAGAATGAGATGGTCAGATGGATGGCATCACCGACTCGATGGACATGAGTTTGACCAAGCTCCGGGAATTGGTGGTGGACAGGGAAGCCTGGTGTGCTATAGTCCATGGAGTCACAGAGAGTAGGACATGACTGAGTGACTGAACTGAACTGGATTGACTAGCCATGTAACTTGGACAAGTTACCTTCAGATTTCCATACTACAAAAAAGAAACAATAATGTCTCCATCTACCTTACAGTGTTAATATGATGAAATATGAGAGATGCATTAATTAATAAGTGCTCATTTGTTGGAATTGACCTTTTTGGACACTAAAATACTAGCAAATTTAGAACAATTGTTAAATGTATGTAATTAGTATATTTTATATATATATATATATATAGAGAGAGAGAGAGTTGTCCTTTGGTATGGAAGATACATGGGGGATTGGTTCAAGCATGCACTGGGGATATTAAAATCCACAGGTACCCAATTCACTTATATAAATGAGCTAGTACAGTTGCCCTCCATATCCACAGGATTCATGGGGGCATCATTAACTTTGTTTGCTAGTCATTGAAAAAGTAAATATGGAAAATATTTGGCTTCCATTGCTTTAGAGCCTGAAGATTTTTATCTAAGCATTACCCAAGATAAATGCTTTCAATTTTTAACACAGTATTTAAGACATGATCTACCTTTTAAAAATGGTTTATTCTGTTCCCTTCTTTCACAGCATTTGCATATTTTGAAGTTATTTATTAGATTTTTTAAATTAGTAATAATACTAATTCTAATACTAATCCTCCAGCCTATAGCTTGAAATTTCCCTGAAGGAAAGACCATGATTTCTTTAATTGCTATATTTTGTCCTCTGACCAGCACACTTTGCTCTCAATAACTAAATGTCAAATAAAATGACTGAAAAGTCTTTCTCTAACAAATACCTGGTTAGCAGAAATTCTTATAATGATTATCATAAGCCAATGAGTGTGAGTGGACTAAAACAGAATAATACAGAGTGAAAAGCATCAGACTAAAACAGAATGCTCTGTCTGACTCCATTTCTACACAGTTTACAAATAAGCAAACTTTCAATATCAGGCACCAGGATATTGCTAATTCTTGGGGAAAACAGTTTTTGGAAGGGAACTATTTTACTGGATGGGACCATTAGAGGGCTTCTGGGAGGCTAGGAATGTTCTGTTTCTTGAACTGGTGCTGACTATACAAGTATCTTCAAATTTGCATAAAATACATTGAAGTCTGATATCTGCACTATTCTATATGTATGCTTTCTACATGTATCCTTTATAAAAATGTGTTCAGAAATAATACATAATCACCTGGAGCAAAAATAGATCATCCGACAGCTCTTTTTCCTGATGGAAACTATTAAATGAATATTCTGTCAAAAGTCTAAAGACACTTTGTTCCTCTCTTCAGCTTAGTTTTTATGAGACATTTGCAGGAGGAAGAGTCACATCACCAATGATAATCATATCACAGATTCTACAGAACAGACATGCCCTTGAGCGTGACAACCTTCACGGCAGACTAATTTTCTATTTTCCCAGTACTCACTCTTTCCTCACATTCCTATTGTGCTACTAGATTTAAACGGGATTTCTCTCTGTTCTCTCATGTAGATGCCATGAATTATATCATGTCTTCCTTTCTACACGATCTCATGCCCAAATGATGATGAACGGATTCCCAGATACAGGAGTAATGGAAATATCCAGTAGGTGTAATGAAAAGACTTGTTTCTCAAATTTCCCTCTTGTAGCTGAGAATCATGAGTGTTGATTCAGAGACTGAGCATTGATATATATATATACAAACACACACACATATATTACACACATATATAACATAGATACATATATACAAATATATATATATATATATANTGTAATGAAAAGACTTGTTTCTCAAATTTCCCTCTTGTAGCTGAGAATCATGAGTGTTGATTCAGAGACTGAGCATTGATATATATATATACAAACACACACACATATATTACACACATATATAACATAGATACATATATACAAATATATATATATATATATATTTTCAATCTCTGATCAAGCCACAATCTTGGATCCTCTTCTCCACTGGAAAACATCCATATCATTGGCCTTCAAACCACTGAAAAAAATCTGCCCAAAATCATTCCTAAAGACAGATGTCCTATAAAAGCATTCTGAGATCAATTCCATGATGAAGAGTTTGTTACTTCCACATGGACGCGTTGGTAAATCTACAGCTTGGATGTGTGTCCTGAATGAAGAATGCACATAACGCAAAATCACAAAATAAATGCCCCAACTCTGCATTCACATGCTAGCCAGAAACACTGGCATCAGTGACGCAGCCGTGAGTGTCTAGCCTTCCTAGTCTCATATTTGCAATTCTCTTTGAATTATGCTATATCACACTCATACTGTTTACGAAAGCAAGTTTTATTTGGCATCTGCCCAACTTTTCCCTACAGACCTTAAAACTGATACGGAGAGATAAATGATGAGACATGTATTTTCAAACCATACCGTCCTTTGAAAAACAAAAGAGTAGTTTAAGAAGCTTATGGAGATTTGACTCTTTCCCTGGAGTTTTAAACCAATAATACATCATGAAAAGTTAAGATTAAAGACTCAGGTTTCAATCTTTGTTCTGATATTTTTTACATATACACCCATTGTAAATGTTAGTTTCCTTATTTGTGAAGTGAAAATAATAGTAAAAATTATTATTATCATGCAAAATTTTATGTGGCTTTTTAAAGAAACANTTTTTTTTTTTTTCTCCAAGGGAATCTTCATGACCCAGGGATCGAACCCATGCCTCTTGCATTGGCAGGTAGATACTTTACCACTGAGCCATCTGAGAGTTAAGATAGGTGGCCACTGAAATGAGAGGGGATGAGTGGATATAACCATGTGGAAAATTTGCAAAACTTTTTTGCAGAGTGCCTACTTTTATGGAATGAGGGTTAAGGTAGTTCAAACCAATTTTCTTTAAATATCAAAGTCCTGTGTAACCTTTGGTACCCTAGTTGCTGTATAACTAGAGGGCAAAAGAAGAAGTGGGCGCAAATGACCTCCAAGGCCTCCTCCAACTCTGAAATGCTGTGATTCTAAGAGAAGCACATGACTGTTTAGTCATATATCAAAGTCTTGCCAGTGTCGCTGTGGTTGGGGCCAATTACTGCATTTATTTATGGTTTGGGAACTTCATTTAGGGCTTGAGGTACAAGACTAAAATAACTCAAGTTCAAAGAAATAACCGTGACATTGACATTTCACACGATCAGCAAGTCTTTCAGGGAGTTACCGAATGGCAACATTTATAAGCCACAGTTGCTGCTACTCAAGTGGAGTAAGAGATTAGTAGAGAAAACTGTCCCTAAAGCCTCATTATAGAGTAAATCAAACCTGACCTACTGGCCCAGTGTTGCTGTCACATCAGGAGAGGCTAAGCCACTAAAAATGGCAAATACAGTCAACCCCTTTTGCCTCTTTGGGGGAAACAGAGGGAAAAATGCTGAACTGAGGCATTCTGCAAGCTCTTCTTGAAAGTGGGAGGCCACAGATGCTGCCAGCTTCTGGACTGGATTACCCAAGACGCTTCATAGTTAATTATCAAAGAGAAAAATCGAAGCCTGCTTTTCAACTCTGGATGAAGCTTTGAGAGTCTGCCATAAAATTCGCAGTTTAGCTTCCTTAACCACAAAAGTTCAGTGATAAGCAAATACCAACACTGTCAAGCTTGTTAACTCTTTATATGCTGACATTTTAGATAGCAGAGAGAGGTGCTACATTGACCATGATGTTAATTCGAATAGTAGAGGAACTTCTGAATTCTAATACTTTGACTTACCAATAGTATCCTANCTTAACCACAAAAGTTCAGTGATAAGCAAATACCAACACTGTCAAGCTTGTTAACTCTTTATATGCTGACATTTTAGATAGCAGAGAGAGGTGCTACATTGACCATGATGTTAATTTGAATAGTAGAGGAACTTCTGAATTCTAATACTTTGACTTACCAATAGTATCCTAATGAACATTCTCCTGTGATTTTAAAAAGGACTGAAATGGCACCCCACTCCAGTACTCTTGCCTGGAGAATCCCATAGACGGAGGAGCCTGGTGGGCTGCAGCCCATGGGGATGCTAAGAGTCAGACATNCTGAATTCTAATACTTTGACTTACCAATAGTATCCTAATGAACATTCTCCTGTGATTTTAAAAAGGACTGAAATGGCACCCCACTCCAGTACTCTTGCCTGGAGAAGCCCATAGACGGAGGAGCCTGGTGGGCTGCAGCCCATGGGGTTGCTAAGAGTCAGACACGACTGAGCTACTTCACTTTCACTTTTCACTTTCATTCATTGGAGAATGAAATGGCAACCCACTCCAGTGTTCTTGCCTGGAGAATCCCAGGGACAGAGGAGCCTGTTGGGCTGCCGTCTATGGGGTCTCACAGTCGGACATGACTGACGCGACTTAGCAGCAGCAGCAGCAGAAAAGGAAAATGTATATGTGTCAATATAACCCTGGCCAAACTCTGGAGAAATGACAATAACTGAAAACCAACAGGCATTATACATTAAGCTAGAATATTTCACTGTGGAAAAGGTAAGTGTTAGTTGCTCAGTCATGTCCTACTCTTTGCAATCCCAAGGACTATATTGTCCATGGAGTTCTCAAGGCAAGAATAATGGAATGGGTTGCTATTTCCTTGTCCAGGGGATAGTCCCAACCCAGGGATCAAATTTGGGTCTCCCACATTGCAGGCAGATTGTTTACCATCTGAATCACCAGGGAAAAGGTAAGAAGAAGTGAAGTGAAGTCGTTCAGTCGTGTCTGACTCTTTGTGACCCCATGGACTGTAGCCTACCAGGCTCTTCTGTCCATGGAATTTTCCAGGCAAGAGTACTGGAGTGGGTTGCCATTTCCTTCTCCAAGAGATCTTCCCGACCCAGGGATGGAACCTGGGTCTCCCACATTGCAGGCAGACGCTTTATCATCTGAGCCACCAGGGAAAAGGTAAGCCCCTCATTCATAGATTCAACACCAAAGCTATGGAGCTACAATTCAAACCCATCTCTTACCTCTGCATTCAAACCTTTCTAATATTACTTGGTAGGACAAAATACTTAAGGCCAAGATTTAGAATTCAAGGTCTAACTCTGGCTCTGCCACTAACTAGCTGGATGACATTCAGCAAGTCACTTCGCCTCTCTGATTGCATTTTTCTCATCCATAAAATGAAGGTGATCAACGTTGTCACCTCCCTTTCAGGTGATAAAGTTGAGGATTAATTTGCTACCTTTTCATTACTTCTACATTATGATACAGAATTTCATTCTGAATAATCAGAGGAGGCACTTTTATGTGTCTAGAGACCTAAAGATTATACAACCATTCATCTATGTCTTGCAGAAACATTCCTCTCTCTCTTTATCCAACTTTAAATGCCCCCACTGGACTCATTTAATTTGAAGAAGTGTTCTCACTGAGCTCTGTGTGAAAAGAAACTGCTATCATATGAATATTTACCCATCCACATTAAACTAGACATGAAAATATAACAACTACTCTACTCATTCTATTAATATTTCCATCTAATAGATATGGAAGACTCACCGACTCTTCCGACTCTCCCAACTGGTCTTTGCAGAAAGACCTGGAACAATGTGTCCATACATTTTACTTACCAATTGCATAGCTGGATGTTTCCAGATCACTCTGACCCTCAACAGAGCAAGATACTTTATACAAAAAGATTTCTGTGTGAGAGAGGCTACTGCAATTTTTAAGATCCCAAGGATTTATTAGTTAGAATAGTTTTAATTACAAAAGATGGCACACCAATTTCTGATGGCCTCAGAAAAGAGTGAGGATGTATGTACGTTTTAGCTCATATATATGAGAAGTTACAGGGCATTCAATTTGACTTTGTGCAAATTATTCTCTTTTGCACTGTTTACCATGCATTAACCATTTTCTTTAGTCTTCTCTATGACATTGGAGGCTGATTTCTCTTAATTGCCTCACTAATTTGCTAGCTCTCTTCCAGTTGGGTGATGACCGGGGAATTACTGGACAGAGATGAGAAGGCTGGGTGAGAAAAATATCAGAACACTTCTTTTCTTCTCACTGTATCCTTCAGGGCTGAGTTTCCATCTCTCCACTTCTAATATCCCCTATAAAGCACTTCTCCACTACTGAGCTAGAATAAAGCTATTTCTTCTCCTTGTCTTTTTACTTCCAGAAGTGGCAACAAGCTCATTTTTGTCTAGATTTGAGTGCCATATCCTTCTCTGTGTGTGTGTGTGTGTGTGTGTGTTTCTCCCTTAACTTTGCTCAATCCTCTGAAAATAATTGTTTCATTAAAGTACTTTCATACAAACCATCTAGAGTAACTTCTGCTTTCTCCTGGATCTGATTGACATAAGCTAAGGGCTGCTTGAGATGGATCTCAAACCATGCTGTAAAATCCTATGCTTTCTCTATTTCTCAGCTTCATGCTCCTCCATTTTGGTTCATTTTTAGGCTCCATGTGGTAGCCAGAAAGTTGCTAGTAATTCTATACTTATAGTCTTCCACGTTGGAATTTGGGGAAAACAGTTTTGTTTTGCTTTTACTCAGACATTGGAAGGGAAATCTTGACATAGCGGTCACTAGCCCATGTTGGAGCACATGCCCAAACCTGAATCAAACTTTGTGGCCAGAGTAATGAGATGCTGTAAGTAATCAGGCAGAGATCACAAATGCCATCCTCTCCACAGTCCCAGGAACATGACAAGGAGTCAACACCATCTGAGGTTCTTGGACTGAGAGTGGGAGTAAAGTGATTCCCAGGGAGATTTCTCTGTGCTACTTGCAAAAGATGGGAAAGGTGGATGCTGACGGTCACAAATCAAGAATGCTCACAGGAAATGAACTTACTTTGTTGGCATGAAGACTGAGTCTTAGAAAAATGTTGTATTGTCCTCTATTGCAGCTCATTCTGCTCCTTTTTACCCAGACCCCAGGCTTATCTTTATACCCCTTCCTGTCTCTGGGGTCTCTGTACAACTAGGATGCCGTAACTGGATCAGTATTTCCACTGGTAAAGTATTTTGACAACCTCATTCTTATATGATGTTTGGAAAATGCTTTCAACTTTCGCTTGTTTTTGCACTGAATGCTTATTAAAGTTAACACTCTTGGAATCAAGATTGAAGATCTTAACATGGCCCAGAAATCTAGTATCTGTTTCCTTCCTATCTTTATGATCTCATTTCATATCGTGACACCCTTACCTCTCTACACTGCAGCTTCATCGATCTACTTAAGTTTCTGGAATGCACTCAGCTTGCTTTCTCCTCAGAGGTTTTACATTTGCTGCCAGCTATTCTTGGAATACTCTTCCCCACACTTTCACAGGCTGAGTCCTTCTTGCTCCCATTCAGGTCTCAGCTCAGAGGTCATCTCTTAATTGAGACCATCTTATGACCCCCTTATCATTTTTTAATCCATTATGCCATTTCAAGGTCCTTTCAAAAAATTCATTTTTATTCAAAATTATTGCATTAATTTTTTTTTAATTTTTTTCTCTCTCCCCAGATTGTCTGCTGCTTCTGCCTAACACATGGTGGGAGCTCAGGAAATATCAACTGAATGAATAAGCGTATTATTAAACTGACCCAACGTAACCATGTCTTTTTACTAAAAAGGAATGTTAGAATCTCAGATGCTAGAGGGAAAGCCATTAGGAAAAGTTCTCTTGATGCCTTGCAAATGTTACAAATGTTTTCTAGATGCAGTATTGAAACATGCAAGTAAATAAAAATTTGAGAAATAGGAGTATATATAAGTATACTTAATGGGATATAAAGTCTGTTGGTCAAGGTTTTTTTTTTCTGATTAAGTAAAGAAATTGAATAGTAGAAGTACACAATTGTTGATGCCAATTTTGGAAATTCCTGTTACTCTTAACACACATAGTTTTTGGTGAATTGGGAAATGGCTTGGGAAAGGGTCACAAAATGATTATGGCAGACCACCTATCTCCAGATGAAGATATTTGTTGTGTAAACTTTTATTCCACCCTGCTCCAAATGCAGTACCAAGGACATGTAACATCAGATATAAAACAGAGGTTGATATTACGGCACGGATGATAGCATACATGAGGACAGAGGGCCGAAAGGAATATGGTATTTTGGTGTCATATTAGATTTTCAGTTGGAAATGCACAATAGA
Source organism: Neotragus moschatus (assembly GCA_006410615.1). Classification (NCBI taxonomy): domain Eukaryota; kingdom Metazoa; phylum Chordata; class Mammalia; order Artiodactyla; family Bovidae; genus Neotragus; species Neotragus moschatus. The sequence continues at coordinate 434,387 of SJYA01002108.1, read as the reverse complement.
AAATCTTGAGTCAGTGTAGCATTGTGCTTAAGGCTGAGGTTAGACTGTATGGAATTCTGGCACTTCTACTTTCTGCTTGGCATTGGGAAATTTTCTTTGCTCATCTGAACCTCAGCTTTCTCATGGTGCAAATGGTGATAATATTACTCACATGGTAGAATGATATCATGCGTAAAGTATTCATTTTAGTGTGATTATGAGGAACTAAGCTATAACTTATGTAAAGGGTAGCACAGTGTCTGATACAGATTGAAAACTCCCAGTAAATGTTGGCTTCCACTAATAACATTACCATTACTGCACGTGTTACTCTAGGAATTCAAGGAAGTTATTAATTTCTATTTTAAGAGTTTAGTGTTAAGCAGGACAAAATGTCTCCATCTTTAGGACTCCTACCCCAAAAAAACATGATCCAAAAAATGAAGATTTACTACTAAGTATAAATATTGCTGGCATTCATATTTATATGTGTTATTGAGTTTATCTATTTGAAATTTAGTCTTACTATTTGCAAATTAGAAAAATAAGAAATATCAATTTATTAGGGGTAATTAAGATGATTAAGGGCTTCCTTGGTGGCTTAGATGGTCAAGTGTCTGCCTGCAATGCAGGAGATCTGANTTGCTGGCATTCATATTTATATGTGTTATTGAGTTTATCTATTTGAAATTTAGTCTTACTATTTGCAAATTAGAAAAATAAGAAATATCAATTTATTAGGGGTAATTAAGATGATTAAGGGCTTCCTTGGTGGCTTAGATGGTCAAGTGTCTGCCTGCAATGCAGGAGATCTGAGTTCAGTCCCAGGGTTGGAAAGATCTCCTGGAGAAGGAAATGGCAATCCACTCCAGTACTCTTGCCTGGAAAACTCCATGAACGCAGAAGCCTGGTAGGCTACAGTCCATGGGGTTGCAGACAGTTGGACACAAGATGATTAAATGAAATAACAAGAGAAACTTGGGGGAAGATGTAACAAATACTCAGAAAATCGTCGTTATTATTCTATGACTTTATATCTATTTTTATTTTATACGAAGACTAACTTATTAGAAGTTTTGATAAATTGTGTTAGCCCTACAATATGTATGAGGTAACTGAGACTCAGAGAATCTAAAGTCTCACTGAGGTAGAAGCTAGAAAATAAGACCTTGACCTGAAGTTTTTCTCACATCGATAGCCTTANACTCATTGGAAAAGACTCTGATGCTGGGAGGGATTGGGGGCAGGAGGAGAAGGGGAAGACAGAGGATGAGATGGCTGGATGGAATCACTGACTCGATGGATGTGAGTCTGAGTGAACTCCAGGAGCTGGTGATGGACAGGGAGGCCTAGCGTGCTGCGATTCATGGGTTCACAAAGAGTCGGACATGACTGAGCAACTGAACTGGACTGATCCTCTCTGAATAGCCTCATTACTCACCCAATTCCACCCTTCTAGGGCAGGTCATCACAAAGTGCCAGGCTGAGGTCCCTGTGTAATTCAGCAGCTTCTCAGCTCTTTCACACATGATAGGACATATATGTCAATGTTACTTTCTCAACCTGTCCTACCCTCTCCTTCTCTTGACGTGTCCAGCAGTCCTTTCTCTACATTTGCATCTCCATTTCTTCTCTATAAATAGGATCATAGGTACTATTTTTATAGATTCCATACACATGCATTAATATATGATATTTATTTTTCTCTTTCTGACTTCTTTTTACTCTGTATAACAGGCTCAAGTTTCAACCACCTCACTACAACTGACTCATATTTGTTCCTTTTTATGACTGAGTAATATTTCATTGTACATATGGTCCGCAATTCCTTTATCCACGAAACAGCGTGAGCATGATGCCCTTTAAAGGACGCTGCTTTGGAAGTCGTGACACTGAATGTGCAGACATTACCCAGTTACCAGAAGAATGACTGTGGGCAAGGTATTTCACCTCTCTGAGTCTCAATTTCCATGTCTCCACATTACTTACAATACTTATCTTGAGAGCTGTCATAAAAATTTAGACCAATATGAAAATAAACTCATGGAATCTCTGTAAGCCCAAATACAGTTAGGTGTTTTCCTGCACTTATGGGCATGGTTTCTGGATGAGACTGCCTGATGACTATTTTACACTTGGATGATTCTCTTAAACTCTCTTGAGTTCTAGTTTTTTTCAACTATAGAATGAAGACAATAGCACCAGATTCTTAGTGTTGCTATGTTCATAAACTGCCTACCAAGGTTTGGTGCATCACAATAATTATTATTGCCATGGTTTTTTCTCTGCTGGATTTTGTAGCTAAGGTCATTAGACAGGCTCTTCCTTCAGCTTCATCTTACTCCTTAGCTCTCTAAAAATTGGCTGTATTTCTGAAGAAAAAGTGAAGATGCGGAGAACATCTGTTTTCCATTTAGGAGGCCTTTAGTCTGGATGTCTTATGAAATAAACTGCATTATTGTCATTATCTATCTGAAGCCTTCTTTTCACAGTGAAGCTGTTCATACTTACAGTAGAAAATTACAACTTCCAGAACTGTCTCCCCAGAGGAAACCTAATGAGTATTTTTTTTTTTTATGTCTCTCATAAATGATCCCTACCAAATGAAGAAATCCGATTAAAGTCATGGAAACTTTTCAATAAACAGCAACAGAAAAACTGTGGTACATGCCACAGCCATTTTTATTGTCTCATCTTCTTTTGATTCATCAATTCAATAAGACTATTTAGTTGCCCCTTTTATCACAATAGAAGCACAAAAATGTTAGAAAATTTCTGACTGCAAATAATTGCCCATTTGGGGAGAACAAGGTCAGGTCATAAGAATAACCACAAGGAGATACCATTTAGCTCCAGGAACATTCAGAGTTGACATCCTCCAATCTCATAAGACTTATCCTTTTCTATAGCAGACATGCTTTCAGGATACAACCTAAAAGCACATTTCCATTAAGCCCTGAGACATAGCAATCTTTCTTGAGTAATGCTACCCGGGCCCTGCTGATTCCCATGACAATTCTAGAAGTCATAATGGAACCAGTTAAAGTAACTATTTAAGCAAAGGGAATTTAATTTGCCACCTTATAGCCTTCTTGGTGCTTCATATTGGTGACTTGTATAGCCTATGGAAGGAAAAAGCATCTAAAATAAAGCTAATGTTCGGAGTAATAGGTACCCTTGAAGACTGGTTTAAGACCACTGAATCACAAGCATTTGTTACAGGGGAGTGGAAAACATAATAGAAAGTGTTCTCCTTAACATAGGAACTTACAACTCGGAAATCAGTTGTTTTCACATTCTGATTTTGCATATTTCTTCATCACTAGAGTCAAGTTAAACAGTTCTGGTAGGAATACTACATAGAGATGTTGCTTACTTGTTACATCACACAAGAAGGGGTATATAGTAAGGTGTTTGTTAATGATGACAAGACTGATAAATTGGTTAATATGCCTAAATTGGTTAATCATTTCATGGAAAGGTATATTTATTCCTTAGCAGTATCAGGTTAACTATGGGAAGATGCTTTGAGACCATATGAATATTCTGATTCCTGAAAGTAGTTTAGTTAATAAATTTAACAATATTTGATAATGCTTGTCTAAATCAATTATTACCTTGGTTATTGGAAAATGGTGATTTTGGAATTTTAACATTTCTTGCTTCAGCTGAGCTCTGGTTGTTGTCATCTTTACACAATTTGGGGATCTTCTAACTTAACTTTGTTTGTTAGCAGCTAAGCAAAATTTTAGCTGAGTTCTAATGATTTTTCAAAAACTTACATCACAGTACTAAAAATTTCTAACCCTTCTTGCAACTCACTTTACTATTTCAGCACTCTGACTTCTTATTTTATTATGATTTATCCCATGTCTTTCCATTTTGCCTCAAAATCTTCTTGGAAGAGGTTTAATATAAAGAAATGCATACTTCCAGAATCTGAGTAACACCTTTCTATTCCCGAATGGCCAGATAAGGAGAGAAGAGGGGTCCTTTATATTTGTGTTTTTTGTGCTTTGAAATATTCTAAAACCATATTAAGAAACTGGTATCAAGTTTTCAGAAATTTTTTTTTCTGTTTATCCAAAGAGGAGTGTAAGATTAAAGAAACTAAAAATCCCTGCAGAAACATACATTACACTGATTTCTCATCATTGAGATTTAGCCCTGAAATTTGTCAATTTTATATATAAACCAAGTCTTGGCTTTATGATTTGTTTAGAAACATTACATCTAAAAGATTAGAAGTGTTGTTGCTTCTCAGTCGATTGTGAGGAAAGGGACAGAGTACATATTTTAAAGTATAATTCAGTAGCTATATTGTTCCTTNCATTACACTGATTTCTCATCATTGAGATTTAGCCCTGAAATTTGTCAATTTTATATATAAACCAAGTCTTGGCTTTATGATTTGTTTAGAAACATTACATCTAAAAGATTAGAAGTGTTGTTGCTTCTCAGTCGATTGTGAGGAAAGGGACAGAGTACATATTTTAAAGTATAATTCAGTAGCTATATTGTTCCTTAATTACTCAATGTATTGCTTATAAAGTAAAAGGAAAAGCGAGTAAGCTCTCATCACTCATCCATAGGTCTGTGAACCTTTTCTCAAAATCAGTTTGCCATTTTTTCCTGCAAAATACACTCAATGCCTAGAAAATGGACACATATTAATGTGTCATTTTGTTCGATGTTAAGCCAAATTGTCTCACACACCAAGAATGATTTTGTGAAGCACTGGAGTGGAGCTTTCCAGCTGTGCTGCTTTAAAATAGTGTAACAAGTTCCCTGGATGATGGTCGAGAGAACCCATTACCAATTGGCCAGCCATAGTTATTATTCTCCAATCTAGAAGTCTGATCTATTGATCAAACGGTTCAGTGGTTTACAGGAGAATGTTAATAGGACTAAACATTTTGACCATCCTGACTAGTTTCATCTTCACTCTTTAATCAAAGCATTGATCACTTCAATTTAGAACAGCCTGTCTATAACAGTGAGATATTGAATGACTGTCAGCTGTCACCCTGCCAAGCTGAACTCCTGGGGCAAAAATGTGGAAGGCATTTCAGATATTTGGTTCATAAATGTCATCTCACTCACCTGATAGGTAACCCTGAATGGCTTTTGCAAGGCACCCGAAGCCCCCTTACACAGCTTACACAGTCTCTCACCACAGATATTCAGGGTCAATTACTTGATGAAAGACCTGGGAACACTTCCTATAAAATGCTAATGGCTCAAGAAGCTGGCACATTGAGGCAATTAATTGAATGCCCATTTCAAATCAAAAAATTCAGAAATGATTAATTTAAGACTTGCTCAACAACAGAATGATGGAAATAAAAATAGGAAGCTGCACGTCGGTCATTGCCAACTCTTAGTTCTCCGTGCCCTCATCTTCCTGAGAAGTGGACAACCTTCAAGAAAGTTGCCCTAATGAAGAAAGCTGCACTGAATTCCTTTAGAAAAAAAAATTTTTTTGGCCTGCTAACTTGATGTGGTAGAAACAACTAGAAGTTAGGATTCAAAAAACTTAGCATCTTGGTTGAACTAATACCCTCATCTGTAAAATTACTTAACAGTTCCCATCGTACCTATTTTTGTGATGATTGTGCAAATAAAATATGTAAGATACATCACATAGAGTCAAGGTGAATCATGACTTTGGTAATTCTACATAAAGCAACACATGAAATATAACCCATCAGTGTCTCCCTCAGCAACGACCAGGTTTCTAATTACCATTCATTCCTTGCATATTCATCCATTCAACATATACTGAGTACCTATATGTGTCAGGCATTGTGGTAAGGATAAGATAAATGCAATCTTTTGCATTTATAATAAAAATAACTCATTTCTTTGTGGGTGGCACAGACAAGTTCAGAGACAACTTCCATGTGGTAGAGCCATGAGTAACGGAAACTTTATTTCAAGAGTTGACTTCAGCTTGGTTTATCACTTCCAGTTATAGTATGAATTGTCTTCATGAAAATACCCAAGTCTCATTTAGGAACTTAGAAGTCATACATTAAAATCCAAGTTTTATTCTTCTACTTTCTTGTTGTTATTTAGTCACTAAGTAGTGTGTGACTCTTTTGCAACACCGTAGATTGTAGCCCACCAGGCTCCTCTTCCCAGGCAAGAATTCTGGAGGGAGTTGCCATTTCCGTCTCCAGGGGATCTTCTCAACCCCAGGGACTGAGCCTGCATCTCCTGCATTAGAGGATGTTTTACCACTAAGCCACTTGGGAAGTCCATTCTTCTACTAGTCTGCAGTNCAAGAGACTTAGATTTATTGATATCTATATACAGTACTGATACTCTGTATAAAACAGATAACCAATGAGAACCCACTGTATAGCTAGGAGAACTCTGCTTAGCGCCCTGTGGTGACCTAAATGGGAAGGAAGTCCAAAACAGAGGGGATATATGTATAGGTATAGCTGGTTCACTTTGCTGTAGAGTCTAAACTAACACAGTATCATAAAGCAACCATACTTCAATAAAAATTAATTTTTATAAAAGAGACTTAGGCTTGAAACCTGCCATCACTGTGCATTCCAAAAACCTTGTGTTGGGTTAATTCAAACTTTTTTAAGCCTTAGTTTCTCATCTACAAAATTAGAGTAGGTACTTTTTTCCCACCTGTCATTAAGGACTGTGAAGGTTTAATTTCCAAAACATGAAAAAATATGCCTTTCATGTAAACATATAATGAAAACATGTCGAAGATATATTTCATTCATTAATGACGCTCACAGCAGGATGCTAAAACCAGTTCCAAGGCAGAAATAGAGAAACTGAGTAAGTGGAGATACTGAGACAGGGGATGTTGGAGTGATAGAACCACAGGGCATTAAATTCATGAGCTTTATAGATACCTTTTCTACCAGACAGAAGTAATTTGCATGTCGACCAGAAAACCCCATCTCAAAACATATAATTTTACAGAGTCATGGTTCTAATAAATAGCAAATAGTATGCCAGTCAGAAGTGCATTCACTGAGGGGAACTAAATGATTCTTAGACCTGTGAGACAATACTCCAATATAATTTTGANCCTTTTCTACTGGACAGAAGTAATTTGCATGTCGACCAGAAAACCCCATCTCAAAACATATAATTTTACAGAGTCATGGTTCTAATAAATAGCAAATAGTATGCCAGTCAGAAGTGCATTCACTGAGGGGAACTAAATGATTCTTAGACCTGTGAGACAATACTCCAATATAATTTTGAAAAGACATTGAATCATCTTTTTCCAAGTCTTTCCCACATTTTGGATAATATTTCTTAGTAGCACAAAATATTTTGTCAAAATTCTTTAAAGTTGTTATGTTTTTCAAATGCTCATGATTGCTACAATTGTTGCAACTACTATCAACACAACCATTATTTATTTTGAAGGAGCTTATATGCCCAGTGAAAGTGAGAGTTAGTCTCTCAGTTGTGTCTGACTCTTTGCCATCCTATGGACTATAGCATATACTATAAATTTGTAATATTTCCTTTGTTTGTTGTTGTTGTTGTTGTTTTTCTCATTGTTCTAAGTCACACAGATACAGGAGTGAGGGAAAAGTTTTTCAAGGCTTTAAGAAATTTTAAGCTAGAATGGGAAGATGCAGGAAAACATAGAGACTATTCTATAAGTTACATACACTGTTAAGGTATAAAGAAGCAGACAGATTTGTCTAATTCTGCCCAGGGGAGTCAAGCATCTCTATGGATAAATTCTTGCTTCCCATGTGTAACCAGGCAACCAATGGGCTGGTGACTAAGACGCTAACTGAAGAATAATGAGGAATGATGTAACTCATCACCCACACGTGGAGAACTGAAAATAGTAGTTTACTGCGGCTAAAGCACAGAGGGTGAGGACAGATGACAATGAGAGGGAAGATGCGGTCAACTTAAAAAGTTATCTTTTCAGTTCACAGGAGTTGCAAACAGACGGCAATGTTTGCATCACAGGGCAAGAGGAATGAACAAAGGATCAAGATACCTGCACTCTAGAACCTATTCAGTCCATGACTAACAGTAATCATTTGAAAAGTTACTTTATTTGGTGGTCTGAGTTATCTATTTGTCAAATGAGGGCTGCTAGCCTGTGTACTGAGCTAAATCCCACAGGTTTTTGATGATGTCCATAGCAGGCTGAAAACTCTGGGAAGTGGATTGTGAGACAGGGTAATTAAGCAGTGTCCTCAAGATCAAAATCTTTGCAAGGGAGGTGAAGGAAGCAAGAGGTGACTGAGGGGGAAGGGGAAGGAAGCAAGAGGGGGAGTAGCTGAGCTGTGAAGTGTGGCCAAGAGACACACCAGCCAACCTCATGGGGAGGTTCGAAGCTAGAATGGTCCTTTCAAAGTAGCCTCAAGTTGGGTGGCAAGTACGCCTGCTAAATCGACTTAGTTGTGTCTGACTCTTTGTGACCCCATGGACTGCAGCACGCCAGGCTTCCCTGTCCTTCACTATCTCTTGGAGTTTGCTCAAATTCTTGCCCAAGAGTCAGTGATGCCATCCAACCATCTCATCCTCTGTCATCCTCTTCTCCTCCTGCCTTCAATCTTTCCCAGCATCAGGGTCTTTACAGGACATAATTTACAGATTCTCAAACTGGCCCTGAAAGCACACTCTATCCCCAGCACCACTACTCCGACCTACTCTAAGTGACTTAAAGTTGTTTGATGAGACTTCCTATACCTCACAGCTCAGGAGTTACATAATGGTAAAGATATAGAATGGATCTTTGATGTTAAAAAAAAAAAGCTTATCTGAATACATGAATTTCAGAGATGGTATAAATTAGAGTCAAAATATGGGTATTTTAACCCATGGAAATAGTCTTGAAAAATTAGAAGATACAATGTACCATGAGAAACTGGGATNGACCTACTCTAAGTGACTTAAAGTTGTTTGATGAGACTTCCTATACCTCACAGCTCAGGAGTTACATAATGGTAAAGATATAGAATGGATCTTTGATGTTAAAAAAAAAAAGCTTATCTGAATACATGAATTTCAGAGATGGTATAAATTAGAGTCAAAATATGGGTATTTTAACCCATGGAAATAGTCTTGAAAAATTAGAAGATACAATTTGCCATGAGAAACTGGGATGAGAAGATATGGTTTGACATAGAAGGCTTTCTTTGTCAAGAGATCCTCTGTCCAAAATGAAGGTGGAACTAACTTCACAGATCTCTGGAGAAAGAGAGAGTACTATGGCTTATAGTTGCTTTTAGAACTCTCTTGGTAGAATCTTCTAACTTTAAGGGTATGATTTCTTGTGCCCTTTGATTGTTGATCTCTTTAGGCTTCAGAAGTCAAAGCAAAGGAGAAATATAAAAGCCTTCCTGCATGTGTCCACCATTTCCCAACCTGTATCAGCAGTGTTTAAATCAGTACTCTCTGCAAAGCTGTTAAAACGCCTCTATTTCTGGTCCTTCAGGGTTTCCGGCCACTAAGGCTTACTCGTGGGATAATGGCTAACAGCGTTTTACAGGACTGCATCTTTCAGTCAAACGCTTCCACATTTTTAATCCCCTTTATCATTAAAACAACACAGTGTGGGATCTCTCAGTGCCCATCCTTCTCAGAAAGTGCAAGAGGCTCAGAGAGGCCAAAAAGTTGCTTAAGGTCACACAGTAGGGTAGAATCAGGTGGCAAACCCAGTTCTTTGAAGTCTTGAAAGTGTTCTTTCAATACCTTCCTTAACATGTGGGCTCTAATCCCATCATTAGAGATATATTTACTTGGTATTTAAAGGCTTTCGGTGTACCAAGAATCAAATGATAAATATCTTTAAGAGGAAAACAGGTATCTAGTGCATTAAGTGGGGGGAAAAAAAAAGCAGCATAGTGTTTACTGGTTTAAAATTGCCATCTCCTATACTTTTTTTAAAAAAATGCAAAAGGTCCATTATTATCCTCATTTTACAGATAAGAAAAACCAAAGCTCCATGGGGTCCAGCTACTTGTTCAAGGTCCACAAGCAATTTTGGAAAAACTGTCATTTGAACTCAGTTCTTTCTGGCTCCAAAGTCTCTCATCTTAATATTATACCCTCCATTACATTCACATAACCTCCAGATTTCAGACTTTCATCCTCCTTCACTCTTAGAAAATTGCATCAACATGTTTAAATCTGTCTAAATTGCTCTGGTCCCTTGTGAGAACCAAAGCGTTAGTCCCCACCTGCCATTCTGAGTGAGACTGCTAGATCCAGAGCTATGCATCATTTAAGATCATTAGTGTAAAATCAATAGCTGCAGGAAATAATTGTAGCTATCCCTGCGACCTTGCCCCCTGTGGTTCTTCATCCTTGAAGGTTATTTAATTAAAGTCCAAGCGAGACGGGTTAGCTCTGGAGTTGTGCATAAAGTGGAGTTGACACGACACCAGAGGGAAATAGCCTTCACGTCCAGCATGGCAATGTGTGGCTGCGACTGAGAAGGCCTCCTGATACTTCGAGCCAGAGTGGAAGGTTCTGCGAAAAGGCACTGCCTTGCAAGTGATTCGAGTATCCTTGCCTTGGGGAGAAATGAGCTGTATAGCGCACGTGTGGAGTTACTATTTAGTAACTATCTATGGGGATAGCTATTGGAAAGCTGTGTGGTAGTTGCTCAGTCGTGTCCAATTCATTGTGACCCCATGGACTGTAGCCAGCCAGGCTCCTCTGCCCATGGAATCTTCCAGGCAAGAATACTGGAGAGGTTTGCTGTTTCCTTCTCCAGGGGATCTTCCCAACCCAAGGATTGAACCCAGGTCTCCTGCATTGCAGGGAGTTTCTTTTCCATCTGAGCTACCAGGGAAGCTGGTGTTAAATATGTTAAATATGTGTTAAATAACAAATAATGGTGTTGAATATGCTGTCAACCCTAGACCTTCATAGGATCACATTTGNAAAGAGCATTTATCCTAAAAAACTTGCTGAACTGTAGTCAGAACCGTGGAGGTTTCAGACATTCTAATCTAGCCTGATGTCATCCCTCTAGCCTCAGCTCCATGGCATTCTCAAAAACAGGAGTCTTGCAGGCACAGACTGGGTTTGGATCACCTCAAAAAGTTTCAGCTTCAAAGCATCATTATTATTTTATACATCTCATGGCTTCCTAGCAGAGCCCCATTCACAAGGCATTGTCATTATTTGACCTCACTCAAAACTCACTCAGTAGGAAAGATATTCTACCCCGTAGCCATATTGCAGAATGCAGAGCAAAAAGCAAATTCTAATGGGAAGGAATAAAAACCCATGGCTTTGTTTTTATTTATTTGATTTGAGCTGGGCAGTTGGCAGCTGGTTTAACACACAGGATGTAAACTTCAGAAGAACTTATCAAATTGGAAATTCAAGCAGGCGAGAAGTTCCAGAAAAAGAAAGAAGCAATGCATGGAGCAGCCCTATGTAGAAAGGAAATAGGAACTCTGCTCTGGCCCATGTTTTCTTGAGATAAGGATGCTAGGATTGGGGACTTAAGATTGTAGTCTGAGGATAATAGTGTCTAGAGAACTGAGTTTAAGCCTCGGGGTTAAGAGAGAGGAAATGCCAGATTCCTGGGCACAAAGAAAGGATGATGGCAGGAGGGTACCCAGGGAGGCTGCTGCTGCTGCTGCTGATGCTCTGTAATACTTCTCACTATGGCCAGGGAAATGGAAAAGGGCAGTTGCCCAACCTCTGAGGCAAACCGGGTAAAGACAATGGAAGTTTTCTAGGAGGTGATTCAGTCTACTTAGGCTTGAGATATTTATGTGAAAGATGGACAAGCAGTTATAGAAGTAGTCAGCAGGTGCCTGGGCTTCCCTGGTGACTCAGTTGGTAAAGAATCCGCCTGCAACGTGGGAGACCTGGGTTCCATCCCTGGGTTGGGAAGATCTCCTTCCTGGAGAAGGGAACGGCTACCCGCCCCAGTATTCTGGCCTGGAGAATTCCATGGACTGTACAGTCTACGGGGTCACAAAGAGTCAGACACAACTGCGCAACTTTCGCTTTCACTTATTCACTGCGAATTCTTTATAATTAATCAGTGGAAATAGAATAGGACTGAGACAGAGATTATGATAGGAAAAAAATATGCCCGTGTGCTTAATTTGCTTCAGTCTTGTCTGACTCTTTGCAAGCCATGGACTGTAGCCCGCTGGACTCCTCTGTGCACTGGAGTCTCCAGGCAAGAATACTGGAGTGGGTTGGAAGTCCTTCTCCAGTGGATCCTCCCAACCTGTGGTCTCTTATGTCTCCTGCATTGGCAGGTGGATTCTTTACTGCTAGCGCCACCTGGGAAGCCCATAAAAGAGGCGGTGAATATTACTCATCAAATGATAGAAAAGTATATAAGTTCAGCAAAGCTAACTGGTGAGACTGCATTTAGACATTGACTGCCTGAAGGTTTTTTGTTTTGCTTTAGGTTTGGTATCATTCAGACAAAATAAATGTCAGTTGGTCAGTGTGGTCTGTGTGACTAAATAACTACAACCATTGTGGATTTTTAAATTTCTATTATATATATTTTGTAAGAACTAAGCTATAGATTTGCAGTCTCCTTGGACCCATTTCAGGTTAGGTCTTTCGGTACTGCAAGTGAGCTTCCTCTGAGATTTTAACTGACCACAAAATGTACCATCCCTTCCAATGCTGATGGGACTCAGCTGTGTCTACAGAGAATCATTTAGCCATGCTCAAAAATCCAGGCTTAGGAAGTTTCATAATTATGTGCTAATATATCCGGTTTTTGTTTTAACCTTAGTGACTTTTCATTTTAAGATAAATTTGCATGTTTTATAGAAAAGATAGCAGATTCAGAAGAAAGAGTATTAAAACCTTACATATAGTCCACAATCAGAATGAGATCAGCGTATGTTCCATACTTGCAGTTTGTCTTATTCCCTTTATTCTATATTTGCAATGGCTTTATAAATATTATATATAAGAGGATAAGTGAATAACAGGATGAGTGATTTATAAATGGATGAGTCAATAGTTTGGCCCATTTTGTTCATACTACATTTTCTGCAGAATAATGGTTTTCCTTTAATTTTTATTTTTTACATAGTTGCAATTATACTATGTAAACAATATTGTGTCCTTCCTTTTCCACTCAAAAACTAATACTCGATTGTATAATATTGATGCGTGCTCAAGCCAGTCTGACTCTTTGCAACCCCATGGACTGTAACCCACCAAGTTGCTCTGTCTATGGAAATTCCCAGGAAAGACTACTGGAGTGGGTTGCCATTTTCTACTCCAAGGGGTCATCCAGGCCCAGGGATTGAACCCATATCTCCTGGGTCTCCTGAACTGCAGGTAGGTTTGTTATCACTGAGCCACCTGGGAAGACTATATTGTACAACATACTTACATAAACATATGAGTTTAAATAGCTGTATAATTGTTAGCTGAGTGATTGGTTAGTTTAGTTCACCAATAGTCTCTTTTTAGGCCTGGAGGATATTTTCCATTATTTCTTACAACAAATAGCCTTACCAAGAACATTTTTATTCATAAACACAAATATCACAGTGAATATGCCACATAATGTTGTGAACGTATTTGTACCTTCAAGCACACTCTTCACACCTCACCTGTAGACATGATACCTTTTTCTAAATCTAAGTTTTCTTTTGGTGGAAAAAGGATGAAATCTTAACTTTTGCCTCGAGGAGCATTTTATTTGGTTTGTTTTTTGTGTATATTTGAGGAAAGTATTCAACTGTTTTTGCGTATAGAACACCCAGAGGCCATTAACATGCTCTAGACATTGCTATAAGGCTGAACTTTAGACAGACAGCTTTTCCAATGTGCCTGACTGACTTCTAGAGAGGAAATTACTCAATCAGGTGAGAGACAAGGTAAAAGGCAGGTATTATTCCAGTCAGTTCATTTCATAAGTGTGTTGGTACACGCATTTGCCAAGTAAGGAATGAAAGTCGGACACCATCCCCTCCAACTGTTTCAAAAAGTTCACCCTCTCAACAAATGTCTGAAAAGCTTGATTTCACTGACTTGGTTTGTCATTCCCTCCTCCAGTGAACCACATTTTTTCAGAACTCTCCACTATGACCTGTCCATCTTTGGTGGCCCTGCATAGCATGGCTTATAGCTACACTGAGTTATACAAGCCCCTTCGTCATGACAAGGCTATGATCCATGAAGTGGACTATATGATCTTCATCCAAACATTGCCTTTATACCTGATTCCCTATATAGGCACAAAGTAGCTGAGTTTAAATATTTTGGATTAGTATAAGCCAAATTACTTTATATTTATTTCTGTTATTCAGTTCAGTTCAGTCGCTCAGTCATGTCCGACTCCTTGTGACCCCATGAATCGCAGAACGCCAGGCCTCCCTGTCCATCACCAACTCCCGGAGTTCACTCAGACTCACTTCCATCGTGTCAGTGAGGCCATCCANCTACTTATTTCTCTCTGGGCTTATGCAACCCCTGCTAAATTTTCTCAAGGGTTTCCAGCTCAGAACACTGTGGTTCAGGCAGGTAGAAAGGGTCACGCTTTTACAAAGGACAAGGGAAAGTCATCTATTTTATAAGTTGAAAGGTATTTCTCAACGTAGATCCATATATTTGAATGAAGTCTCTTCACCACAGGCAGAATGTAAGTGATATGCCTGTGACTTTGGTCACGTCAGCGACTGCCACAGCTTATTCTTCTGTTCATGCTGGCGAGGCTGGGTCCTTTGCCTCCCTCACCAGCCCTTCTCCGCCCCTGGAGACATTCTTCTCTGGACGCAATGAGGAGAATCATTCTTGAATTAAGATTTCAACCTCAAAGCTTTCAAAGGTTACTGAGGGGAGAAGAGGAGTGTCTAAGAAGACAAGTAGAGACATCTAGGACAATAGACGGGGAGACGGCGTGATTCAGGTAAAAAGGTTATGAATAATAAAAATCACTTTATAGCTCGGGGACCCAGGTGAATAAAAAGCACTATCGCTTTCAGCAATATTTGCTGACAAACACCCATAGGGTATTATTCTGGGGGAAAAGGAAGGTCTTAGAGGGCACTAAACGAAGGGAATGAAGACCCGGTTTTATTTGCACTGTTAACTAATTTCTTGCTCTCCAGGCTGCTTATCTTCTTTTGGGTCAAAAGAGGCAACTGCACTAATTTCTAAGGCTCCTTCCAACTCTTATTCCACACACAGCTATCAGGCTGTGTGTATTTCTGGGCTCGGTCACTCAGTTGTGTCCCTCTCTTTGTGACCCTATGAACTGTAACTTGCCAGACTACTCGGTTCGTGGGATTTTCCAGACAAGAATACTGGAGTGGGTTGCCATGCCCTCCTCCAGGGGATCTTCCTGACCCAGAGATGGAACCTGAGTCTCTTGCATCTCCTGTATTGGCAGGCAGATTCTTTACCACTTTGCCACTTGGGAAGCCACAGTATCAGTTTGCATCCAGGAAAACAGAAGTAGGCCACAGATGGCCCAAGTGAGTGTCAGGAGGGGGTGATGCTGAAAAGAAGTGTTTCACAAACCAAAGGAAGGAGTCGAGTTCCCTGAAACATCTTCTAAGGTTCCATTAAGAAGGGTTTCAGAAGTCCTTTCCAGTTCCGTACAAATGTGAGGTCTGCTTTTTTACAGACATTTATAGGTCTCCGAGCTGGGTTCCAGCCACTTTCTTAGGCACCAAGAATGCTCAAGTGCTTTGCTTAACAATGTAGAAGGTAAGCTTTATCATGGGCAGGCAATACTTCTGTGGATAATATAATTGACCAGAGCTCTTCCCCACTACATGTTGGAGCCAAGCAGAGACTGTGTGATGTTTTAATCTGGGGTGAGGGCTGAAGGGACAAACTGTAGGGGCCTTGTCTTAGGGATCACGAAGACTGAAGTCTGACAAGGTCCTATAAGGTGAACAAAATGATAGTCTCTGTCTTCTAAATCATCCTAAACTATTTCTGTAATAAGTTAAATTATAAATGTTATTTTGAAAGCTAATAAATAAAAATGTGAAGGCCTACTTGTGTGCATGAAAACCTTTGCCCTCCTTTACATACTTCAAAGCGCCAGAGAGTTCCCATCATCAATGTTGTTTCTGTGCACTGGAGAGGGATGGGGTCATAAAACATTCAGAGCAGAGAGAGGATCAGTAGCAAGCAAACAGTCCATCTACAAAAGCTTAAGGCCTGGCCACTCTACCTATGCTGAAGGAACAGAGCATGATGCAGTGAGGGGGCTGAGCAGAGGGGACAGAATTTAAATGGGGTGGCCTATCTGAAAAGCAAGTTTTAAGCCAGATCGGGAAGCGTGAAGGTTCAGTCTCAGTCTTCGGGAGGAGAGACTAGCAGCCCTGAAGGGTAACGTGGGTGGAAGAAGCCAGGGCATGAAAGGACTGGGTGCATTTGTGGTGGGTCCATCTTTAGAATCTCATTTATCTGACTTGGGAAATACCAGATCCACTAAGGATCTGGTGATAAAATTACATGTTTTCTTTTTCAACTACTTTCTAATTAGAAAACTTTTGTGTATCTATGAGCTCATTACCAGAAAAAAAAAGAAAAAGAAAGAAAAATAAAATAGCTGCCATAGCAAATCTATAAAGGAGACATGAAAGTGAAAGTCACTCAGTTGTGTCCGACTCTTTGATCCTGTGGACTGTAGCCTACCAGGCTCCTCTGTCCATAGGATTCCCCGGGCAAGAATATTGGAGTGGGTAGCTGGTCCCTCCTCTAGGGGATCTCCCCAATCCAGCGATCGAACCCAGGTCTCCTGCATTGCAGGCGGATTCTGTGCATTCTGAGCCACAGGGGAAGCCCATAAAGGAGACCTAGTGGGTTAATATGAGCTCAGAGTTCCACTATTGCTCAAAGGGCTTTATCTGCAAACACATACAGAAATCCCCCCCAAATATTGGTACTCAAAGCTGTATTTGTCAGACCCTTTCCTCAGAATTTCCTGCCCAAATACTCTTTAAGAGTTAGGAGGTGGTTGCTAGCCTGTCTATCAGAAGTGAGGTCCCTTTTATCCTTGGGGTCCACTGGGTGGATGGATGGGCCACCCCTTTGCTTCAGTGTCTATTATACTTTCAATTCATCTTTCTGGTGGTTTCCTTCTGTCTTAATTCCTAGGGTGGCTGTAACAGATTACCACAAATTTGGTGACTTAAAACAGCAGAAATGGATTCGTTCACAGTTCTGGCCCATGGGCTTTATCCCAGGGATGCAAGGATTCTTCAGTATCTGCAAATCAATCAACGTGATATACCACATTAACAAATTGAAAAATAAAAACCATATGATTATCTCAATAGATACAGAGAAAGCCTTTGACAAAATTCAACAACCATTTGTGATAAAAACCCTTCAGAAAGCAGGAATAGAAGGAACTTACCTGAACAAAACCAGTTTCCCTGGACAAATTACAATGTCTGCAGGGCTGTGAATTCTGTCTCTAAGAGCTGGGTCGTTGCCTCATTCAGCCTCTAGGGGGCGCTCTCATTTCTCAGCTGTGGCTGCCTTACTTCTATCTCTGTCTTGGAGACCACAGTGTCTCCTGCTCAAATCCCCCTCTCTGCCCCTCACTTAAAAAAATACACTGTGACCCCTCTTGTGCTCACTTGCTCAATTGTGTCCGACTCTTTGTGACCCCATGAATTGTAGTCTGCCAGGCTCCTCTGTCCCTGGAATTTCCCAGGCAAGAATACTGGAGTGGGTTGTAATTCCCTTCTGCAGGGGATCTTCCCCACCCAGGGATTGACCCAGGTCTTTTTGCATCTCCTGCATCGGCAAGTGTCACCTGGGAAGCCTGTGACTCCTTTTAGGGTCACTCAGATAATCCAGGCTAACATTCCCATCTCAAAACCCTTAATTTAGTTACATCTGCAAAAATCCTTTTTATCTATTAAGCAGCATTCACAGATTCCAGCAATTAGGACCTAGTATCTTTGGGAGACAGTTTTCTGCACCACACTCTCCTCCCAAATCATTGTACTGTTCTGCTCCCCATGCCTATATAATGCAAAAATCTCCAGGCCTCTGACCACCCCAGGCCACTCCATATCTCTCCCAGGCCCCTGGAGTTCTTCTCCTTTCCCATTAGTAGGGAAATGATTTGGCTTCTCACCTCCATCTGTCTTATAAGGTGTTCCACAGAAAAGCTGCTGAACCTGGAGAGAGCCTCTTCCTTTAATACCAGAGTCCTGGCCTTGGGCTCTGTGAGATGTATAGTAGAGTTAGGGTGGGATTCCAGCTGTTCTAGAATCACAAATCTGTCTACCATTCAGAGCCTACATTTGAGTCATACCTATTCTGCTATAACCTTTAGTCATCCATAATTGTTTTCTTACAGGTGTGCTGTGATGTGTCAACTACATTGGGCTGAAGGATGTTCATATAGCTGGAAAACATTATTATTTCTGGATTATTTCCTTACAGAAAGGAGTTTCTAGAAAAGATTAGCATTTGATTCAGTAGACTGGATAAAAAGACCTAGCCTTACCAGTGTGGGCCACCATCATTCTGTCTACTGGGAGCCCAGACAGATTAAAATGGCAAAGAAAGGGCAGGTTCTCCCAATCTCTTCTTGAGTGGGGACATCCATCTTTTTTTGCTCCTGGACATTGAAGCTCCTGGTCCTCAGGCCTTCAGACTCACGGTCTTATACTGGCAGACTTCCTGGTCCTAGGTTTTCAGCCTCCCACTGACTTTCCCCGTTGGCCAGCTGGAAGAGGGCAGACCATGGGCCTCTCAGCCTCCATAACTACTTGGGCCAGTTCTCATCATAAATATCCTCATATCCAGTTGTCCTTCCATATCATGGGTTCTGCATCTACAGAGTCAGCTAACAGCAAAATGATAATACTCAGAAAAAAATTTCAGAAAGTCCCACAAAGCAAACCTTGAATTTGCCACAGGCAAGCAACTATTTATAGAATTTACAATTAGTACTATACTATAAGAAATATAGAGATGATTTTAGTTATACAGGAGGATATGCCTAAGTTGTATATAAATATTATGCCATTTTATACAAGGCACTTGAGAATCCACAGTGGTCTGGAACCAGCCCCCTATGGACATCAAGTGATGTGGGTACATCTATATCCTATGGGTTCTGTTTCTTTGGAGAGCTGTAATATATGCCTGTCTGTCCTTATTAGTATCAGGCTTTGTTCAGTGTGTCAACTTATCAGGAATATATGAAAGTAGAGAAATCCCATTTGTCAACAGGATTATTTACTATCTCATAATAGAGATAGATTATCACACGTACTCCCCCAAAAATGATGTTACAAGTAAAGAATGTGTCCTGGGTGATTAAACATCACCTTGAATCTCTAAAGACCCTTTGGAGGAACATTGTGGTTTATAAGTTGTTCTCAGCTGTATCTTCTCACATATTTTTTTTAATCAGGTTAATTACATGGTTACCTGACAGTTACTCAAGCCACTCAAGCAATGGATATTTATTGAAAGGTAACAAATACCCTACAGCAAAATTGTTGCATGCGGTCAGCAGAAATAAGATAGAAATGTAGCTGTTCCTTTAAGCCTCATAAAAACTGAAGATAACCTATTGCTATAAACTTACATAATCTCAAGAAAAGGTGCATAATTAGAAGTATAAAAATATAGGAAAAGTTATATAGTCATACACCTCACAGTGATATAAATCTAGTTGAAGGATGGGGAAGAGATACATACATACTGCTATATTTATATACATACTGGAATGTACATATACATACTGCTATATTTAAAACAGTTAACCAACAAGGACCTACTGTATAGCACAGGGAACCCTGCTTGATGTTATGTGGCAGCCTGGATGGGAGGGGAGTCTGGGAGAGAATGGAAACACGTATGTGTATGGCCGAGTCCCTTTGCTGTTCACCTGAAACTATCACAACATTGTTTGTTAATCAGCAGTGAAGCCATGAGCTTTTCACATAGCTTGTGTGCTCAGTCACTTAGTCGAGTCTGACTCTTTTGCGCCTCCATGGCCTGTAGCCTGCCAGATTCCTCTGTCCATGGGATTCTCCAAGCAAGAATACTGGAGTGGGGTGCAATCCCCTTCTCCAGGGGATTTTCCTGACCCTGGGATCGAACCCACATCTCTGGCATCTCCTATACTGGCAAGTAGATTCTTTGCCACTGAGCCACCTAGACCCCAATACAAAGTTAAACATTTTAAAACAACAACAAACAATTGAGCAACCAAAGGGATGGTCCATATTCAATAAATATCTTATGAGCTCATTGATTCCCACATTTTTTCAACTACAGTTTGTTAATCCCCAGCTGGTGAGATCATTACCCTAAATAACCTATCCACTGGATAACTTGTCATATCTACTTTTGATCCTTCTACTAATCTTCCAATTACCTTTGTAATTCCTTCAGGAAGACTATCTGATGAATTCAGTGTGCTTCCACTGGACCTGGTCAACAGTTTTTATTGCAGTTCACTCCACAGACTTGCAAACTAACACTAATCATAACCCTAACTTGCTTTGGTGTAAAAATCTTCTTATGGACCATTCAGCTCTGGATGGTGGGGTCACATAAAATCAGCTGGGCAGCAGATGCAATTGAAAACCATTAGGAAGGAGCTGGAAGTGGGAACTTCAAGAATGTGGTTGTGGGATACTGCTGCTGTGCCTTTGCTAAGTTGTGTCTGACTCTGCCACTTCAAGAACTAGAGCGTGCCAGGCTCCTCTGTCCTCCGCGGTTTCCTGGAGTTGGCTCAAATTCATGTCCACTGAGTCAGTGATGCTATCTGAGCATCTCATCCTCTGCCTCCCTCCTTCCCTTTTGCTTTCAGTTTTTCCCAGCATCAGGGTCTCTTCTGATGAGTCAGTTCTTCATGTCAGGTGGCAGTATTGGATTTGGGCTAGGAGGTACTTAAGTCTTGGCCTATCCAGTGTACCTACTTGCTCAGAGACCATGGTCCTTAGCCCCATATCTCTGCAGCTGGGGCTTCACACGAGGCTTTCCTTCCCTTTTAGAGTGAAAGCAGGAGCTCAGCTGTGTAACAGAATATAGGTGGAGACTGGTGACCAGCTATACACCGTATGCTCCTGCCCAGAATGCCATACCAAAAGAGAGAGCCAAGTAACGTGTTAGACCTTTAACATAAGCTGACTGCCGTGTCAGCACTGAGCTAGCCGCTCTCTTTGGTGCTGTTAGATACACATGGCAAGACTTCACTCCCATCATGTTTATCGCTCCAGCATTGCCTGAGGGGGGTATAAAAACTAGTAGCAGCCTGTGTAATTTTTCTGGCGTGGCTAAGAGAATAGCCTTGCACTTGGAGACTGATCTCTGGGTGTAAAGTGGTAATGGGCTATCATTCACACCATTCCTTCCCGGCTGCATTAAATAACACTTTGGTATTTAGCTATAATTCACAATCTGCAGCGGCTGTGTTGGAGAAAAGGAGGAAGTTCACTCAGTTTGACTGCAATTCCAAACACAAATGCAGTGAAGAATAGCCTGGCTGAGCCTACGGAAATTATTATTCTAGGCACAGCTTTTATAATTTGTGTAAATGTTGGGTCCTGTACTTACAGAAGAAAAGAAAAAAGGGACTGTGTCTAGGGAGACGGTAATGTCATAGAGTAGTGGGGATAAGGCACAATTTTCTTAATGAGATGATTTTTTTTTTTCCTGCTAGAGTCTTGGACACTGAAAGAGAGAACTCTGTTTGAATACATAAAAGGGCTGAGGATGAAATGTCCTGCATGCATGCGTGCTAAGTTGCTCGTCTTGTCCAGCTCTTGGTGACCCTATGGACTGTAGCCTGCCTGGCTCCTCTGTCCATGGGGATTCTCTAGGCAAGAATACTGGAGTGGGTTGCCATGCCCTCCTCCAGGGAACCTTCCTGACCCAGGGACTCAACCTGCATTTCTTAGGTCTCCTATGCTGGCAGGCGGGTTCTTTACCACTAATGCCACCTGGGAAGCCCTGAGTGACGTGTTAAAACACAAAATTATTCCAGTTCAGGGAGGCATAACCTGTGAATTCACAATCCCAAGATGGTGACAAAGTCTCTAGGGGTGGGAGGGGCTGCAGCCTTGCTAAGGGCCCATCCTGTCCCTGGACACCCGAGTGCAGGGGCACTGGATGTTTTCTGCATGGCAGAGCACATCTCTCTCTGTCTATATATATAGATCTCTCTCTGTTTATATAGATGTATAGATATGATAGATATATTCTCCAGAGCAGCCCCATTCTGATAAGCCACACAAACTTAAAGGAAGAGAAACCAGATGCCCCATGAGATAGGTGAATGGAGAAAGAATTTTCCTTTCTTGGTTCCTGGGAGTTGAAGTTCAAGACAAGTGAAAACTATTAATGTCTTAGATTCATAGAGGCAGTATAATATAGATAATAATAATAGGAATAAGGGATAATAAAAATGGAGGAGGAAGAAGAGAAGGAAGAAGAAGAAATGTATAATCAGTTATACTTTGATTAGAATCCCAGTCTCTCACTTCTTAGCTAAAAGACCTCAGACCAGTCACATTAGCTGCCTAAATGTTGGTTCATTCAAAGAAAACTATTAATGTGTACACGGTGCTATGACAAAATGAGTGTATCTATGCAGCACTTAGCACAGAGCCTTAAGAATGGGCCAGCATAGTCTGTCTCCTTGACTGGAAAATCCCGTGGACGGAGGAGCCTGGTGGGCTGCAGTCCATGGGGTCTTAAAGGGTTGGACACGACTGAGTGACTTCACTTTGACTTTTCACTTTCATGCATTGGAGAAGGAAATGGCAACCCACTCCAGTGTTCTTGCCTGGAGAATCCCAGGGCCGGGGGAGCCTGGTGGGCTACCATCTAGTGAGTTGCACAGAGTCGGACACGACTGGAGCGACTTAGCAGCAGCAGCAGCAATGTTTCTTCTATCTTTCCTGCCAGCATCATTTTGGACCTGTTTCCAAGTCTATCTCTGCCCTTCCAAAACCCTGGCCTTATTTTAGTTTCTCAAACCTTCTAGGCTTTTTCTCATTACTGAGCATTTACCTGTAATATTTCCACTGTCTAGAAGGCTCTCTCAGTCTCCAACTCTTCTTCCGCCTGGGTAATGTTTTCCAACATTTAGCTTTCACCTTTTTTAAATGCAGTTCTCAAATAAGCACATTAGTCTTTCTGTATCCACAGAATAGGTGAGATTTCACAAGCGTGAAATCTTAGTGTTTTTCTTAGTGCCTTGCAATTATCTGTGTGCTTTTTTAAAGCTGTAGTTAAATATATATTTTACAGGTTATTTTTTTAACTGTTACTCTCCCATACTGCTGTCTCTTATACACATCTATGCGNTCTCAAATAAGCACATTAGTCTTTCTGTATCCACAGAATAGGTGAGATTTCACAAGCGTGAAATCTTAGTGTTTTTCTTAGTGCCTTGCAATTATCTGTGTGCTTTTTTAAAGCTGTAGTTAAATATATATTTTACAGGTTATTTTTTTAACTGTTACTCTCCCATACTGAACTAAAAGCTTTATAATGGGAAAACGTATTGGCTTGTTCACAATGTACGTCCAGCCCGGAGCACAGTGACTATACCCAGCAGTTACTGAATAAACCTTTGTGGATTAAATCAGACTTCCATTCCCTGAGCGGTGGTACATGGAAAGAAAAATCAGTGACATTACTCAGCTGGAAGGACAATGTCTGCAGAACAAATAAGAAACATTATCTGGGTCCACACAATTGCTCATAGTCCCCCTAAGAAAGTGTTAGTTTCTTCACTGTCTTTTTCCTTTTTCCTGCGTTTCTGAACTATATACAAAGCATAAGAGAGCCCACAGGGATGCAGACAGTCATTATGGGCCCTTTAGGGATGGGCCAGCTCTTCTGATAGAGCATGACATTCCCTCAGCTCAATTTTGATTAGGCTCATTGGTTTGGTAAGAACACTGTCAAAATGACCTCAGCTAAGATTCAACATGTTTGATGAACAGATACGTTCTAGAGTAGATCTTTTAATGTCAAGTTATGTTTAACAGTGAAACTTAGCTTCTTTGGTGCAAAAAGGTACTCACAGAATGTGATAAAATCAACCATGAAGACTCATACCTGTGCTGCAGCTTCCATGATTACCTGAACCTTTGAAAGAGGGTTGTGTTTAATTGTTTCTGTGTTGCTGGTGGCTGAAGAAGTACCCAATGTGTGGTAGCATTTTATCTGTATTTTGAATAAACAAATGACTCAAACATAAGCTGGTAACCTACATTGTAAGTATATATGGGAAATGGATTTGTTGAGTATCTGTTTAAGATATTTTTCATTTAACACTTACTTTGTACAAAAATCTTATCAAGAAGCACCCTCTATTTACAGGTAATAATACTGATACCTTTTATTAAACACAGTGTGAGCCAGCCCTGGATTTTGTGAAGCTGACTATAAAGTACAAGAAAATCATGGGACCGCATGGTAGGTTTTAATGTAGAAGTTTTAGCTAGAAATTCTGTATATGAGGTGACACAGGAACACATGGAATGGCACTTAAATCCTCCAAGGATAAAAAGAAATTTTAGAAAATGAGTAACTTTTTCTAATCCTGAAAAAAAAAAAAAAATGAGAAGCAGATACCTAGGCAATGAGCGGTGGTTGAGATTTCCAGCACAAAGAACCAGCTAATGTGAAGGTGTGCTGTAAATGTGGGCTTGGCACATCAAAGGAAACCAGAAACGTGGGACTGGGAGATGGCTTAGGCAAGTGGGTGTGAGGGGTGAGACTGGGGAACAGCAGGGGCTGAGCCAGCAACAGGCCCTTAAATCTAAGGCTCAGAGGAACCATTGCATGGTTTTAAGTCATTGGAAGCATAAAGAATTTTTCAAAATTCAGTGATAGTCTATAAAATGGACTGAGGCAGAGCACAACTAGAGAACTGACTGAGAGGACCAGGAAAAATGTATTCCTCGTTCTTCCTGAAAAGGCTGAGCAGCCTGCACTAAAGAGGGTAAGTGATGGCTGGGATGGGAGATGTGGATACATTTTGAGATAGATATGCAGAGAGAATCAACATCTCAGGTACATGTGATTTATGGGTAAAAGATTCGAAGGCTAACACAGGGATGCACAGAGTCTTTACGGGTCCTTTAGGGATGGGCCAGCTCTCTTGACAGAACATAATATGTTTCTTAGCTCAATTTTAATTAGGCTCATTGATTCAGTAAGAATGCGGTCCAGAAGACCCCTGTAAAGATTTGACATGAGTGATATGTGGATACGTTCTAGAGTAGATCTTTTAATGTCAAGCCATATTTAACAGTGAAAGCTTCTCCATTGCCAAAAGGTACTTTGCAGATCTTGACTAAATCAACCAGGAAGAGTTGTACTTTTTCGTGAAAGCAAGGTTGTGTTTAATTTTTTTCTGTGTCTCTGGTGCCTGAAAAAGTACCAAGTACATGGTAGCATTTTGTACATATGTTGATTGAATGAATGTTCCACGTATAAGCTGGTAACCTACATTGTAGGTATATATGGGAAACAGATTTGTTGACATGTGGTTACATTCTGAGACACTCAGGAGAGAATCAGCATCGCATGTGGTGGGTAGCATTATGTCTGACTTATAGGTGAAAGATGCTAAGGTTAATACAGGGAAAGTCATTTGCCCAAGAGTAGAAGAAGAGCTCAAAACCAGACAGACCCCCAGCTTTACCCTTTCCACCACATGACACCATCACCCAAAGCTGGATGTCCCAGACATTTGAAGCTCTGGTCTCTGACGTAGACCATCAGTATCCACAACTTAAGTCTTCTTTGTATGGCACTCATACCACCTTCTGTTTCTTCCCCCAAACACCAGTTTTTGCAAAAAAACACTTTAAATGTTAAAATGCAAATTCTCTTTGAAAATCAATTTAGGAATCCTTAGCCAGAGACTTTGTTAAGCAGTTATTGATTGAAAGCAGAAAAGTTAACATGCAAATCAAATCTAGATCACCTATGTCTCTAACAAAGGTAACATCATTTTCCACTAATATAGACAGGATGCAGCTGCTTGAAAAAAAAAGAAAAAAGAAATCCTCTTTGTTGGCATCTCAGAAGCAAGCACCCCTCTGCTTATTTGCGTCTTCTTTTGACAAGAACAAACAAATCTTTAAAAATATAATGAGTCAGGCCGTTCTCTCTGCGGTATATAAGTGGCTTCTAAGCCCTCCAGAAGGCCCCTGTAGAGGGTCATTACCTCTTTCAGGCCCTCTGGGAAGTATTCCGTAAATAATTGCTTCCCCATGTTACACAGATACCCTGGTGTTCCAAGCATGAGCCTGGGCCAGGGAGTAACTTCTGAACTGGGAGGATTTGGCTGATTAACTTTCCATTAAATGCTTCCCGACTCCATGCTGAAACTTCAGGGATCAAGCTGAGAGCTGAGAAAAATGAAACAATCTGAATGCTTGGCTGGTAATTAACATCACCAGGTGACAAATCAATACTACCTGGCCATTCCCATAAACAATGATAACAGGGAGAACCTAGGCTTCCAGCCCAAATGCTCTTGGAATGTACTGGTGGCCCCTGCCACTTTAAAGACGGAAAGGTGAAAGAGGGCTGGATGGTTTTCTTTGGCTACAGGTGGCAGGGAGGCCTCAAGATGCAAACAGATCTTTGAAAAAGAAAAGAGTAGGCAAAAAGAAAAAAAACAAAAAAAGAAGATAATCTGAAATTTGGAGAAAACTGTGCGTTTGAGTGAGAGATTTTTAAACTCCAGTGTGTATAAGGATTAACCAGAGAACTTGCTAGAAACGCAGATTCCAGAAATCCTGTGGTGGGAGTATTCACGGCAAGTTTCCCTAGATCGTGCCAGTGCAGGTGGGTCATAAATCATACTTGAAGGATCATTGCTAAATATCCAAGAGTTCTGTTTATTAGGCAGTTAAACTCGAACAGGGCTTCCCTGATGAATTAGTGGGTAAAGGGTCCACCCATAATGCCAGAGACACAGGAGACGAGACAGGTTCGATCCCTGAGTCAGGAAAAGCCCCTGGAGAAGGAAATGGCAACCCACTCCAGTATTCTCATCTGGAAAACCAACCCCATGGACAGAGGAGCCAGATGGACTACAGTCCATGGGGTCACCAAGAGTGGGATACAACTGAGTCAGTAAACGTGCACATAAATCCAAACAACTTACAAAGCATGTAGGTCCTGACAAGTTAGTCGCTCTTTTGAAAAGTGATCCATAACCACTGGAAGGAAAATGAACTCTCTCCTCACTAGGTCACCACAAGTGATGGTGGCCAATGGGAACTGTACACTGATGGGGCACACCCAACTTCTCAAAGCTTGCAACCAGGTCAGACACTGCCATGCTCATTTCCTGTTCACGTGGATTTTCACATGAGGCTGGCTTTTTAATCCAGCAGCTGCTGAAAACCCAGCTTCCCAAAGATATGACACTGCTGAAAGCACTATAGTGATGGTTGTGCAGAAGGTGAACTACTTCGAGTCATCCCTACAGCGTCCGACAAAAGCCAAATATCACTATGTTTTCCTAACGATTAAAAATGTCTTAGTGCACCCCTGTGAGCTTGGTGTGGCATCCCAGGATGCCTTGGCAAATACTTTGGGAATCATGGGCGTGAGCAGCAGTAAATGAGGCAGTCGGACAGACTCAGATTCCCAGGGTCTCATTATTGGAAGAAAACAGTTACACAAAGGTGTGGGAGTAAGGAATTGCTTATCGTTTGGAGACGGCCTCTAGCCACACAGCTTTAAGCTTCTCAGTGAGCCTAATAGGACAATTTGTTAGTAAATGGAATGGTTTATCTAAGTCTAAACAACTTTAAGTTTAGAAAAGCCTTTTATTTTTGCATGTCTACTATGATGTTTGAGGAAAATAGTCCATAAAATAAGTATATTAGTTTATTGACTGCCCAACAAATCTGTGAGGTATTATTGCCCTCATTTCTCCAGTTGGGGAAGCTNATTGTCAAATATTTTCTGACACTATTAGGTGCTCTAGGATCATCCTCTCATATCTGGCCTATAATCAGTTGGTTTTCCAGGGACCCCTGGTTCTTTTTTCTAGCAAATGATTCAGTTCAGTTCAGTTACTCAGTCGTGTTCATCTCTTAATGACCTCATGGACTGCAGCATGCCAGGCTTCCCTCTCCATCACCAACTCCCGGAGCTTGCTCAAACTCATGTCCATAAAGTTGGTGATGCCATCCAACCATCTCATCCTCTGTCATCCCCTTCTTCTCCTGCCTTCAACCTTTTTCAGCATCAGGATCTTTTCCAATGTGTAAGCTCGTCACATCAGGTGGCCAAAGATTGTAGTTTCAGCTTCACCATCATTTCTTCCAACGAATATTCAGGACTGATTTCCATTAGGATTGATTGGTTGGATCTCCTTGCAGTACAAGGGACTTTCAAGAGTCTTCTCCAACACCACAGATAAAAAGCATCAGTTCTTCGGTGCTCAGCTTTCTTTATAGTCCAGCTCTCACACCCATACATGAGTACTGGAAAAACCATAGCCTTGACTAGACAGACCTTTGTTGGCAAAGTAATGTCTCTGCTTTTTAATATGCTGTCTAGGTTGGTCATAACTTTCCTTCCAAGGAGTAAGCGTCTTTAAATTTCATGGCTGCAGTCACCATCTGCAGTGATCTTGGAGCCCCCCAAAATGAAGTCAGCCACTGTTTCCACTGTTTCCCCATTTATTTGCCATGAAGTGATGGGACCGGATGCCATGATCTTTGTTTTCTGAATGTTGAGCTTTAAGCCAACTTCTTCACTCTCCTCTTTCAGTTTCATCCAGATTTCTTTAGTTCTTCTTGGCTTTCTGCCATAAGGGTGGTGTCATCTGCACATCTGAGGTTACTGATATTTCTTCTGGCAATCTTGATTCCAGCTTGTGCTTCACTGAGCCTGGCATTTTGCATGATGTACTGTACATATAAGTTAAATAAACAGGGTGACAATATACAACCTTGATGTACTCCTTTCCCGATTTGGAACCAATCTGTTGTTCCATGTCTCATTCTAACTGTTTCTTCTAGACCTGCATACAGATTTCTCAGGAGGCAGAGAAGGTAGCCTGGTATTCCAATCTCTTGAAGAATTTTAGTAAATGGCATAAGAATAAAAATCTGGGTGGTAGGTATGCTCTTTGCTACCGCAGAGCCATTTCTCTCAGGCCCTCTCAGCAGATGGAGAAAAGAAATACACATGTAACTAACTCATGTATATACACGTATTTATAAATATTGCTAGATGTAACCATAGATATCTATATAAGTTAAACAGGTTCTTACAGATGTCTCCAGCTCTAAGCCATTACCTCATGGTTTATTTTAGCCTCCTCTTCTTGCTTATCCACAAATTCCCACCCTAACAGTGAAGCTTGACTCTAGCCATCCACCATCTATTTGCTTAATTGTTCAATTCTAGCATACATGTATAGAAGGGTCAGAAGTGTCAACCCCTACCCTCAAGGGAAACAACCTTCTCAACTCCAGCACAGTGAGTCTGTGCAGTTTCCTTTTGTTTGCTTTGGCCATTAGTATTACATAGTTCCCTGCTTCCCAAAGTTACGTATGTGAGCATTTTCACCTCTTCACCCTCTTCAGTGGAGTTGTCTCATACATTTGAAATACAGATGGACATTCTTGGGAGTCTACATCTTGCCTATGATACCTTGAGGTTCTAAATGCTTTTTTTTTAATTTGCATACATAATGGTACATTATTCATGTTATAAAATTCTATACATTTTCAAAATACATATTGCGATATATGATGAAGAGTTTCAGAATCATAAAAACTCCCTGTGCTTCACCTAGTCATCCTTGCCTTGAACTTGGAAACTGTTTCTCCATACTTTTATCTTTTTGAGAACATCATATAATTGAAGTCATACAACATGCATCCCTTTCAGGTTGGCTTCCTTCTTGTAGAAATGTGTGCTTAATCTCCTACATGTATTTTAGGCTTGATAGCTCACTGTATAATCATAAGGGATTTGATTTAGATCATACCTGAATGGTCTAGTGGTTTTCCCTACTTTCTTCAATTAAGTCTGAATTTGGTAATGAGGAGCTCATGATCTGAGCCACAGTCAGCTCCTGGTCTTGTTTTTGTTGACTGTATAGAGCTTCTCCATGTTTGGCTGCAAAGAATATAATCAATCTGATTTCCATGGGGTCACAAAGAGTCAGATGGGACTGAGCAAGTGGCATGCATGCCCATTTAGGTTTATATTTAGGTTATAACGCTCAAGATATTTCTCAATGTAGCTATATCATTCTGCAATCTCACCAGCAATAACTGAGAGTTTCCACTGAACCACATCTAAGGTTTTGGCTTTTAGATACTATAATTGACCTATGGTGGTATCTCAAATGTTTCAATTTGCAATTGCCTAATAATATATGCTATTAACATCTTTTTATATGCATGGATACCTCTGTATATCTTCTTTTGTGAAGTGTTAAGTTTTAAGACTTCTTTGCATATTTTACATGCAAGTCTTATATCAAATACATGTTTTGAAAATACTTTCTCCCAGTGTGTGGCATGCCTTTTCATTCTTTCAGCTGTGTCTTTTGCAAAGCAGAAGATTTTAATTCTAATGAATTTTAACTTATCAACTTTTCTTTCACTACTTTGAAAGAAAGCATATTCTTCCTGGAAAACATCATGTAAAAGTTACTTGGCTGAGCCTAATATGGAAATGTTCCACGTCTGAGACATGATCTTCTGAGTCAGTGATGCAAACCACACATATTGTTTCAGGATTTCATGTTAATATGGGTGAGTGTGCCTCTGAGATGACAAATAAGAACCTGGAAAACTAGGTTTGTAGGGATTTGCTGGGTTTTCCTGCACTATGATGCTTTCTGTCCCTGAAGTTATTCGTAAATTTTTCTATTAGATAAGATTTCTGGTTTGTGTGTCTGGTTTGACTGATTCTTTATATTTTTCACTTTATAGTTAGAATTTAAATTACTCTGCATGCATGCTAAGTCACTTCAATCATGTCTGACTCTTTGTGACCCCATGGACTGTAACCCGCCAGGCTCCTCTGCCCATGGGATTCTCCAGGCAAGAATACTGGAGTGGGTTGCCGTGACCCTCTCCAGACGAACTTCCCAACCCAGGAATCGAATCCACATGTCTTCTGTCTACCTGCAATGGCAGGGGAGTTCTTTACCACTAGTGCCACGTGGGAAGCCTTTAAATTACTGTTGTGGTCTTAAATATCTTTGCATTCCCTATGACACCATGAGCGAATCTGAACAAACGTTTGCAATTACCCAGTATATATTAGAAATTTCATGTGCTGTATTTGTTTTCCAATAAACCTACAGGAATTATTATCACTGTTTTACTGATCATTTCATTAAGGCTCAGAGGTTAACAAAGTTTCCCAAGCTAATGTAAATAGCAGAGAGCAAATATCTCAGACATGTTGCTTCAAAGTTATGCTATTTTACTATTCCATGATAACTTCTATGGGTCTGGGCAAATGGGTAGGTCCTTAGTAAATAAATTTATTGTATTTATTCTAATCACCAATCCTGGGAACAAATAAACCTGTTGTTCAATGAACTCAAGAAGTAAAATGATGCAGATAGTTTCAGAGTTATAGATTTACCATTTCTCTGTCTCAGCTCTCAAGAAAACTTGTTGATTGGTGAAGGAAACAGAAACTGCCACCCCTAAGGTGTTTCTTTGGCATATTGATTATTCGAGCTAGTTATTTTTAAGAAATTGCACACTTAGAAGCAGCTTGGAAAACCAGTAAAGGTTAACCTTTTGTAAGAGATATCCACATTTATAAGAGAAACCTCCATTTGAAAGAGTATCTTCTTCTCCATACCAGAAGAGGATGACCAGATTTCTGGAAACTTATCAGTGAAGAAGACAGGTTAAAGCTGTATGACAACCACATCCTTGTTAACTGCGCTTTTCCTAACAGTCCTTCATAATAACTGAATCCCTCAACCTCAGCGTCTTCTTTTGCCTTTAGCTAAATAGGTTATTCAAGGTGGTGGCTTGGGCTATTTTGGAAAGTTATTCAGTTTTTCTGGGCCCGTTCCATGCATATGGGAGGTGTACATGTTATTAAATATCTGTTTGTTTTTCTCCTATTAATCTGACTTTTATTATATGAGGTTTCTCAGCCAAGAAACCTAAAGGGCAGACAGAAAATTATTTTTCCTCACCCACATTGGCACTTATGATGGAATAAGTAATGGACTATAAATATCACTACCAGAAAGTTAAAGTTGATTGATTCTTCTGTATTTCCTTATTTTTTTTCTTGTTTCTTCTAACGTGTTTCCCCTTTCCATTTTCCTTGTCCTCCACTCGCAAGGTTTAAATAATGGCCCTAAGGTTTAAATAATGAGAACTGGCCTTAATTAATATGAAAAAATATTATCTATTTGTGTTGAAATTTTTCAGACTGCTTTTTCCCCTCCTGCCGAGAATTTAATTAATCCCCTCCTTCACAAAGAATTTATAACTCACACTGCAAGCTAATTAAATCTGGAGGACATATTACCTTGTTACAATACAGCTTATCATTTATACATAACTTATCCTTACCTGTGACAGTGGTATTTTTACTTTTACCAATTATCTCGTGCTTCATTCTGTCTAGAATGGGACCACCGAAGTAATCTGATTGGTCCTCACAATCATGAGCTAGTAGTCAGGGACTGGCGGTGAGGTTACTGATGGAAGCAGGGCACGTGCATCTCGACATGATTCCAAAGACGTTCTAGCTCGCTAGCTCATGTCTCAAACTGTTCAACTGACTGCCAGTATGTCTGTAGCTGTTAGAGCTGCTGATTACAAGGAGTAAAAACCTACTTGTATCACAGAAAAGGTAAAAGAATTGGGAACAGAAAGGCTAGGAAATGAAAACATGGTTCAAAGTATACATGCACCCCAATGTTCATTTACAATACCCAAGACACGGA
The DNA here is from genome assembly GCA_006410615.1 of Neotragus moschatus. NCBI lineage: Eukaryota > Metazoa > Chordata > Mammalia > Artiodactyla > Bovidae > Neotragus > Neotragus moschatus. The sequence continues at coordinate 401,497 of SJYA01002108.1, read as the reverse complement.
AGCAACCTCAACAGACAGAGGAACGGATAAAGAAGACGTGGTACAAATAAACAGTGGAATATCACTCAGGCATTAAAAATAATGAAATATTGCCATTTGCGGCGATGTGGGTGGATGTAGGAACGAGGTAAGTCAGACGGAGAAGAAATATCATATGACATCGCTTTTATGTGGAATCTAAAAGAAATGACACAGATGAGCAAAACAGAAACAGACTCACAGGCTTAAGAGAACGGACTTCTGATCGTCAGGGTGGAGGGAGGAGAGGAAGGGAGAGTTAGGGAGTTTGGGATTGACATGCAGACACTGCTTTCCTTAAAATGGATTGCCAGCAAGGACCACTTGTGGAGCACAGGGAACTCCGCTCAGTGTTATGTGGCAGTCTGGATGGGAGAGGATAGAAACATGTGAATGTATGGCTGAATCCCTTTGCTCTTCACTTGAAACTATCACAACATTAATTGCGTATACTCCAGTACAAAATAAAAGGCTTTATTTACTGTATTTATTTTTAATTGAAAGATAATTGCTTTACAGAATGTTGTTGATTTCTGCCAAACATCAACATGAATCAGCCATAGGTATACAAATGTCCCCTCCCTCTTATTAGGAAGCCTAGGAAATAGGTTGTGGGGACGCTTGAAGCCTAGTACCTAACCAGCATTTATGCTACCTTCTTGCGGGGGAGCGGGGGGTGGGGGGTAGGGTCCTCCTTTCATTTCACACAGTCTGGGAGCACTTCATCAAGGTGTCAACCACACCTCTGTAGAAAAAGCAGATGCATCTTCCCAACAAGACCAACCAGGGTCTCCGCTATAGGATCTGAATCTTGGGAGACAAACAAAGCCAACTCAAAACAGTTGAGAAATAATTTGCTCCAGCAATGCTCTTGAGATGACACAGAGATTTTCTAGCTGCTGTATGAGTTCAGTTCATCACCTTTTCTGATTTTGGTAAGTACCTCTGAGTCTAACAGCTTACTTTTTCCCTTTAGGCCTGGAAAACCCCATGGATGGAAGAGCCTGGTGGGCTGCCGTCCATGGGGTCTCACAGAGTCGGACACGACTGAACTGACTCAGCACCAGCCGCAGGTTTATCACTCTAACTGATACAAGACCTATTCATTCATTACTGATTGTGTGACCTTTAGCAAGTCACTTAGCATCTGTAAGTTCAAATTTTCACTTGTTAAATGTTAATAATATATATGTCCTATAAATATTCCGGATCATAAAGGAATTTATAAATTGTCCTCACCTTGCAATTGATTTTGTTACATAAAATAGACCTAATAATAATGTTCTACATGTTCTCATTTTGTAAATTAAAAACTGAGCAAAAACATTATTTATAATCTGTTATAAATATTAGATGTGTATAAGAGACAGGGATGGGAGAGGACAGAAACATGTGAATGTATGGCTGAATCCNTTTCTGCCATAAGGGTGGTGTCATCTGCATATCTGAGGTTATTGATATTTCTCCCGGCAATCTTGATTAGTGAGGTTGAAAAGGGATTTGTCTGGCACAAATATATGACTTCTATATTCAAAATGATCACACTCAAAGCAAAATGTTTAACAGAAAGATAAATTTCATGTTAACAAGCACATTTCATAATTATCCCAGGAAGGATTATAGGTAATTGGATGGAAGTATTTTTCACGTAATCTATGATAGTCAGCATTTTAAATGTTCCATGGAAACATTTACTTCAGAGATTCAGCAAAGCAGTATCAATGCTTATGTCAGAACAAAAGCATTTAGTTTCTGATTGTAGAGATGCTGAAAATTTACTCCATTTATAGTAAGAGTATCTCAACTTTTTCTCTAAAATTACCCAAAACCTTCCTGAGGCCTCAAGCAATTTATATAGTCATCCCACAAAAATTTATTGAGCACTGTCATGTGCCAGGAATTTTTATAGGTGCTCTCTATATAGCAGAGAATGAAACAGACATGAAATCTGCTCTCAAGCAATAAGCTGCCCAGTGAGAAAATGTAGCCAATGAATCAATAAGTAAGTATCCATGTCTAGTTCTGGTAAGTTCTATGAGGAAACATATGGCAAGTTAAAAAGATAGGATTTGATAATGCATGGTGCTTGTATCTCTTTAGGTCATATGTTTAGGCAAAGCCCAATAAAAAACTGATTTATTAGCAGAGATATGAATCGAGTGACAAAGTGAGTGAATGAAGGTTTCTGAAGGAGGAACATTCTAAGGACAGGGAATCATAGATGCAAAGGCCCAGAAAACAGAAACTGTATATTACAGGCCCAGCAAGGAGACCAGAGTGCCTAGAGTAGACTGAGCCAGGAAAAGAGTTGGGAGATGCAGTCAAGAGTGATCCAGGGGCCCATCTCAGAGACCATGGTTAGCATTTGCTTCTGAAAGACAAAAGAAGCCATCAGAAAAATTTAAGCAGAGTGTGATGATCTGATTTTATTTTATTTTTTTACAGTTTGGATTGTGGGATCTTAGTTTCCTGATGAGGGGCTGAACTTGGGCTATGGCAGTGACAGCACCAAGTCCTAACCACTGGACCACCAGGGCACTCTTTGAATTTTGTCTAATTTTTTGATTTCATTTAAAAAGAATGGTTCTGTTTGCTTTGTGGGGGACAATGAAGGAAACAAAGAGATCAATGAGCAGGCTTTTGCAGTAATCCAGGAGAAAAAGTTGGTAATGATGGAAATACAAAGAAATGGTCAGATTTTAAGTCTATTTTAAATAGAGATTATGATGAAAAAAAATTCTAATTCAAAAAGATACATGCATCCCAATGTTCACAGCTGCACTATTTATAATAGCCAAGATATGGAAACAACCTAAGTGTTCATTAGCAGATAAATGGATAAAGAAGACTTGATACATATATACAATGGAATATTACTCAGACACGAAAAAAGAATGAAATAATGACATCTGTAGCAACATGGATACACATAGAGATTATCATAATAAGTGAAGTAAGTCAGACAGAGAAAGACAAATATATGCTATCATTCATGTGGAATGTAAAAAATAATACAAATGAACTTATTTACAAAACAGCAACAGACTCACAGACATAAAAAAACAAGCTTATGATTATCAGAGGGGAATGTGGTGGGGAGGCATAAATTAGGACTTTGAGACTGGTGGATGCAAGCTACTGTATATAAAAGAGATAAACAATAAGACAACTATATAGCACAGGAACTATATTCAAAGTCTTGTCATAGACTATAATGGAAAATAATACATATATGTAGGTATAATTGAATCACTTGGCTATACATCTGAAAAAAAATATAGCATTTTAAATCAATTATATGTCAATAAAAATTAAAAAAAAATTTTAAGTGATATAACCATACAACAGAACATTATTTGCCCATAAAAAGGAATGAAATACCTATTCATGCTACAAATTCAACGAGCTTGGGAAACATGCTGAATGAAAGAAGCCAGTTGAAAGACCTGCATACAGATTTCTCAGAAAGACCACATGTTGTGTGATTCTATTTATGTGAAATGTTCAGAACAGGCAAGTCTATAACAACAGAATGAGGATCTGGCTGCTTAGGGGGGAGCTGGGGTGAGTAAAGGAATGAGGAGAGTGAAGAGGGTTGGGAACAGGCAGTTAACTGTTCACTCATTGCAAACAATAATTAATTTAGATCCATTCTATCATCATNTTTAGCTGCCTATATACTTACCATGCTCCCTAGTCCTACAAATGCAGGATCCAATCCAACTCTACCTCTTTTCTCTTTTTCCTATAAAACTGCCCTGCATCCCCTTCCTCTCTGTTCCCTATTCAGCATTCACCCTATTATCTCATTCAAAACTCTAAGCCCTGAGACTAAGTTTCTCATTTATGTGTTAAGCAGAAAACACCTGATATAATTAATTTATATTCAGGTAGAAATGACTAATGGCCTAAATTAAAATAGTTTTCTTCTCAGGGAGGTTATTTTTAAAAGCTTAGAAATCACTTAAATGAATTCTCTTTTTTGTGGTATATACTCTTAAGTGGTGAAGGTTTTATGATCACCNCAATATAAACAAATATTTATACATATTTATAACCTGTATTATTTGTCACATATATTCATATTTATGCATATATTTAATGAATATATTTATAAGTATCTCCTAATCACATATCCATCTATCTTTATTGGTTAAGATAAAGAGAAGAATAAATGGAAAGCCAGAAGCAAAGCAAAGAGAACTCTACTGATTGTCAAGAGAATATAAAAGGGATGAACAGGAAATATGAGAATAATCCATAACACCAAAATGCTGTCTTCATTGTTATCATTCTAGTTTGTCTGGATGAATGTGGAAATTAGAATAGGGTTCTGTAATATTTACTCTTGTTGACATGTAATGCAAAAAGATTGTAAGGCTAAGTATTTAAAACCCATTTAATGGCTTAAAAAATTGAGTGGCACAAAGTTGTTACTGTTTCTAAGGGAGTAGAATATGACTAGTGCTAATTATGGATATTTTTGTCATTCAGTTTAGTTCAGTTCAGTTCAGTCACTCAGCCATGTCCGACTCTGCAACCCCATGAATTAAAGCACGCCAGGCCTCCCTGTCCATCACCAACTCCCAGAGTTCACTCAAACTCACGTCCATCGAGTCAGTGATGCCATCCAGCCATCTCATCCTCTGTCATCCCCTTCTCCTCCTGCCCCCAATCCCTCCCAGCATCAGAGTCTTTTCCAATGAGTCAACTCTTCGCATGAGATGGCCAAAGTACTGGAGTATCAGCTTTAGCATCATTCCTTCCAAAGAACATCCAAGCTGATCTCCTCTAGAATGGACTGGTTGGATCTGGTTGCAGTCCAAGGGACTCTCAAGAGTCTTCTCCAACACCACAGTTCAAAAGCATCAATTCTTCACAGTCCAACTCTCACATCCATACATGACCAATGGGAAAACCTTAGCCTTGACTAGACAGAGATGCATTCTATTAACACTCATGTTGTAGGTTTAGCATTTAAGAGATGAACAGACTCCTGTGCAGAAATCATGTCTATCATCAGGTGATAACAAGGAGCAGGTTTAACGATGGACACCTTGTGTATTCCAAATGCAAGGAGGGTCGGGGACTTTTACCACTTGAGTAATGGTTCAATTAAGACTATGTCCCTGGGTTGCAGGGAACATTATTTGGCTCCCCTAGGGGATTTACCTTGGATAATCTTGGAAGAGTTTTACTGCAGTTACTAACATCTGAATCACCTCCTCTTGGTGTTCAAGGGTTTCCTCTTTGCATTTACAATCTACTCCACTGACCCCTTAGAATATCCTTGTAAAGTTCATATAATTATAGCACGGTAACACCATGCTGCAACTCCATAGCAAAACTGCACTAATTTTTAACAGATGTTGGTCTGCTGTGTGACAAAACACATACTTTGTGAAGTGAAGCCAGCTATGAACTCTCTTTCTTCTCCTCTCCCAGAGTTTCCCTTGTGATGGCCACTGTGAAATGTATCTGACATCCAAGAGCCAGGATAAATGGAATGAGGCTGCTCATTAACTACAGGAAAGTATGTGATGAAAATATGGTTCCTTTTTAACATGTATGAGAAAATATACTTTTTATAGTATAAAGCTATAATTGTTGCATGGCACTTTCGTGGGACAAATGATGAAGTTTTGAGGCATTAAGGGTACTGATGAGGAAACAAACATGGTAAAGTACTGTGCAATAAAATTAACGTATCCACTTAAGAAAGGCATTTATCAAATGCCTATTATCTGCCAGGGGCTGTGAAGGGATGGAAGATAACGATGGTTAACAAAACACACTCCTCACCCTCAAGAAACTTACACAGAGCCACTGTTGTTGATGTTGCTGTGTATTAGAAGTGTAGAAGTGACAGTCGCTCAGTCGTGGCCAACTCTTTGTGACCCCATGGACTATATACACTCCATGGAATTCTCCAGGCCAGAATACTGGAGTGGGTAGCCTTTCCCTTCTCCGGGGGATCTTCCCAACCCAGGGATTGGAGCCTGGTCTCCCACACTGCAGGCGGATTCTTTACCAGCTGAGCCACAAGGGAAGCCCATTGTTGTGTATTAATAGTTGCATTTCTGCCCATTTGACTTTAATGCTCTACAGCATTGGATGTGAAGTTACAAAGATGCAGCATAGGGTTATGTTTTTTTTGTTTCTTTGTTTTCACTTTGGTCCTCGATCACCTGAATCACACTTATGTAGACGACTCACAAATTCAAATCTCAGCCTTGCTCATGAGCTCCAGTCTTGTGTTTACAAAGTACTTGTCCAACCTCTAAGTAACTTGCTGACCACTCAAACTCAATCTGCCTCAAATGGAGTCTCATAGTCTCCTCTCCAAACCCTAGTTAATCAACCATGAAAATATAGGTTCAATTTGGGGCCCATGTTGTGCCCTAAACAAGCCTTTAAGTCCAGTGAGCTGGACCATTTCCAGATGTCCCTTCTGGTCTTCCTCATCCAGAATTCCCTTACATCAACCTTTTGTATTGCTTAGTGACTTCACTTTCTTTCTAGGTACAGTTCTGGTCATGCTGACTATGCTGAAAAACACCGGCACACAACAAAAGGTCCTAAAATTCCTCAGTCTACTGTTGAGAGCCTTCCATCAGCCAGCACCAGCTTCTCATCTGGCTTACATTTGGCAGCTCCTAATGTCCAGACCACACAGGAAACTTGTTTGTAGAACATGCCAGCACATTTCTTCTTACTGTTCCTCCACCTAGAGCCTTCTGATCTGCACCCACATGGCAATCCCCACTTATCCTTCCAGGGCAATCTCAAAATGTATTCACTACTTCCACTAAGCATTTCAGATTCATCCAAGGTGGAAGAAAATTTCTAATTTGTCTTTAATTCTAAGAAATGTGGTTTTTATAACATTTATGGTTCTTAATATTTTTAACATAAAATTAAAGTATATGTTTATAAACCACATCTCTCCTAGGAGATGTGAACTCAAAGCAAAATGTCTGATTTATCTTTATATATATGTGTGTGTATATATATGTATCTATAGATAGATACATATACCATTGTAGATATAGATAAGTACTTAAGTCACAAATGTATGCCTGGATAAATAAACATTTACAAAGTTGGCATGTCAATATAATTAACGTCCAGATTGAAAAATAAAGAAATTAACAAAATACCAGAAGCCACCTCATGCTCCCTTTCAGTCACTAGCCCTGGCCCCATGGAGATCTACAGTCTTGATTTGTTAACAACAGAGCCTTATCGCAAACTCATATAACTGGGATCAAATGAACACACTATTTTGTATCTGACTTCTCTGACCCCGGTTTACATTTATGAGCACGTTCCTTCCTGTGCTTATTGTTTACATCGTCTCATTGCTGTATCATGTTTCATTGCATGAGTATATCCCTTTGTGTTTACACATTCTTCTGTAGAAGGGCTGGCTTCCAGCTATGAGGTATTATAAATAAATGCCGCTTGCCTGGGTCAGTCTTCAGGTATGTAATACATTTATAATACATTTCTTCACATATGTNTGGAAGAAAATTTCTAATTTGTCTTTAATTCTAAGAAATGTGGTTTTTATAACATTTATGGTTCTTAATATTTTTAACATAAAATTAAAGTATATGTTTATAAACCACATCTCTCCTAGGAGATGTGAACTCAAAGCAAAATGTCTGATTTATCTTTATATATATGTGTGTGTATATATATGTATCTATAGATAGATACATATACCATTGTAGATATAGAAAAGTACTTAAGTCACAAATGTATGCCTGGATAAATAAACATTTACAAAGCTGGCATGTCAATATAATTAACGTCCAGATTGAAAAATAAAGAAATTAACAAAATACCAGAAGCCACTTCATGCTCCCTTTCAGTCACTAGCCCTGGCCCCATGGAGATCTACAGTCTTGATTTGNTGCCTGGATAAATAAACATTTACAAAGCTGGCATGTCAATATAATTAACGTCCAGATTGAAAAATAAAGAAATTAACAAAATACCAGAAGCCACTTCATGCTCCCTTTCAGTCACTAGCCCTGGCCCCATGGAGATCTACAGTCTTGATTTGTTGTTAACAACAGAGCCTTATCGCAAACTCATATAACTGGGATCAAATGAACACACTATTTTGTATCTGACTTCTCTGACTCCGGTTTACATTTACGAGCACGTTGCTTCCTGTACTTATTGTTTACATCGTCTCATTGCTGTATCATGTTTCACTGCGTGAGTGTATCCCTTTGTGTTTACACATTCTTCTGCAGAAGGGCTGGCTTCCAGCTATGAGGTATTATAAATGCCGCTTGCCTGGGTCAGTCTTCAGGTATGTAATACATTTATAATACATTTCTTCACATATGTAATACATTTCTGTTGGGTATACAGTGTGTCTGAATCATTTTTTGTTGCTGTTCATCACAGTATCCAAGTCAGTGCTATTTTTTAAAAATTAAATACATGTGGTATATCTTTAATTTTAAAATAGATTTTTAAGTTGTCTACACACTATGGATTTGTGTATTCTTAGGTATCAACACTTTGTTCAGAATAAATGCTTAAAAAACCTGGATTAATATGACTTTTTTTTTCCTTAGCCTTGAAAGTTTATGTCATATAAGTCATTAAAACTTTTGTGTTATCTAGAATTTGTTGAATGACAAAGGAATACGGTTCTAGTTATACCTGTACCCAAGACCAAGCTAACTATGAATGAGTGTGAGTGGCCAAACCTGGCCCAACATTTAGCAGAGTGCAAAAGAGATGGGTTAGGTATGAAGTTAGTTCTAATTAAGGTTCTGAAAAAAAGAGTAAAATAAAAACAATAAAATCAGCTTTCAGAATCAGGTAAGGTTTTAAAGTTGTACATCAATTAATAAACTAGAGAAACCTTTTGTGTAAATATTTTTCACTGTCATATATCACTAATAAAGTGATTCAAATTGTTTTAGTTTATTCCTTCATCAACAGAGAAAACTGCATACACATAGCTATGAAAACACTTCACCTAAGATGAGTGAGGATCCTTCAGGTAGCAAAATGAACACATATTTTCATATACTACAGAGTTCTCTGTTTCTTTCTTGCTCCTCTCTCTCCCCTCTCTGTCTCTGTCTGTCTGTCCCTCCGCCCCTCCCTCCTTCCATCTCTTCCTCACGCCCTTTCTCTTTCTCTCTGTTAGCTGAGTCTCCCAGACCTGAGACAAAGAGCTGAACGCAAGGACACCTTTGAGAAGGGAAGGCATCAGTGACGGGAGAGCAGAGAAACGACACTTGGAAGAACGGACAGTTCATGGTAAGTGCCTAGCGCTCAATCCCGTGGGCATACTGAGAAATGGCACAAAACAATTCATAATAATCTCAACCAAGGGGTGAGGGAAGGGGGGTATTTATGTAGTAAGCTGAGAGTCACTGGTTACCCATCTCTTTTTCACAGGGATGGCTAATCCCTGGCACGTCTAGCCTAGCCTTTCAAACACATGTGCCTCACAGAAAAAGACCTCAGCATAGATACAGACACAAGCAGTTAGAACTCAGCCAGGCCCCACTAAAACAGCAGAGTCTGACAGAACATGGAAAGGAGCGGACAGAAGGTACGCTTTCCTTCTTACACTAGCTCGCTCTTTCTTTTCGTCCTTTCATTCTTTCTAACACCATAGCAACTATAAAAAGCCACCACTAAATTCACCTTGATATATCCACTCTGCATTTAAAACAAAATAAAGTTAAGAAACTGAAACAATGGGGAAATAAGAGTTTAAAAAATAAAAAGAAAGACAGAAAAGGTGAACCCAAGGTAGATTTAGTCCCAAAATACTTGCACACAAGGGATGAATCACAGGTGCCCGTGAAAGCTTTCTAGCTACCAACACCATAGGTAGACACAATATGATTCACATTATCTAAGACAGAATAAAACAATCCTGTTTCTCAGGAAAAGTACTTTTTACTGACCCTAAGGTATCATTTCTACACCAGGCCTTCCTAAGTGTGTGCACTGTTTCATGTGCTAAACAATGTCATTCTCAAACTTCCTAGGGAAAGAAAAGATGTATAAAGCTGGATGGAAATGAAATCTAAGGGCTTAGAACAAAATAAGCCTGAAGAGAAGTCATGTCTCCTTTGAAAACTGTTCTCCAGCTTCAGAATATCGAAAACAGTACCTTCAGGAAAGAAGTGTCACAACCAGGAATCTCTAAAGGCATCATTAAGACATTGATCATTGGTCCGAAGACGCTTCAAGAAACAAGTAACCATCTCAGTGACACACTGACCTTTGAAGAGCTTCCAGAGAAGGATCAGGGGCAGGCAATCCAGTACCCTTGGAGGAAACCAAAATACAAGGATCAAGATCATTCTTGCTGTCACCAATGGCTGTCCAAGCATGACCGCTCCAGGGACTGCCACCAGTCTGGGCTTTAGGGGCTGAAAAAAAAAAAGGGCTGGCAACCATCTGCCCCAGATGGAGTAACACAATTCCTCCAGCAATTACACCCCCTGGCCACTTTGTTAAGTCAAACTGGCAATAGAAGTGGGCGATCAGAGGTTTTGACCTTGTCATGGAAGTCTAACCCCTCACCCTGAGCCTCTAGTCCTTGGAGCGGCTGCCATCAAGACATTGTGTAGTTCTTTGATTCTGACTAGCCATATCCTCGGTTACATTTTCAAACGATTCACTCTCCCTTCTTGAAACGCCATTCTATAATACACAAACTCACTTTCATCTTTTCCCTTAGCTTTTTCTTTACTTCCTTGTTTTAATGAAAACATTACTTTCTTCTAGAGATATAGCTTCCCAAGATGGTTCTGCCTTCCCTGCAAGCTCATATCTTATAAGTTTGAGGAGAAAGTTAGGGTTTTTTTTGTTTGTCTGTTTTGTACGGGTCCTTGATATTCACAGAGTACTAATCCCCCGTATAGTTCAAAATAGGTTAAAATCAGCCACAGTAACGTAGACCTCTGAAATTTCAAAGTGTGACACAGAAGTGTCTCACTCCAAAAACAGTCCGAAGAGAAGGTCAGCTGACTTTCCTCAGAGACTGCTCTTTTGCGGTTGTTCCGATCATCTTTTGACAGTAAGGTCCTGTTGGTATCATTCAGCCAACAAGAAGGGAAAAAGATGCAGAAGAATACACACTATGCGAGATTCACCTCAGCCAGCAGCGACATGTTATTTTTGTTTACCTCTCATCCGCTATAAATCAGGCAGTGTGGCACCAAGCTAACGAAAATAGTGGTTTTGAAACATAGACTTCCAGGGCTCCTAGGAAGAGGAAATAAGACTGTGGGCATCTACAGTAAGCCAGTATTTTGGTCAACCAATAGCCATTGTTGTCCTTTCTCCAACCCATAGAATACACTCTTTACTCCTAAGAGAGGTAGGCCAAGTTACCATCTGGTCACTGTTTCTGGCTCAAAATCAGGTCCCCCAGGTGATTCCCAATCCTACACACCAACTCCACAGGTGGCTCTTTTCCGCAGAGATAACATATATGTCTCACTTCAGTGGACAACGTTGGAGTATGGAGAAGATGTCCGCGTTAGGTATTTTCACTCCGAAAGAAAGGGATAGGGAGATACCGGGAGACACGTGGCAGCGACAGGCTCACAGCACTGCTGAAATTCTGGGGGCCAGGAACTAGGAGTGCTCCTCCTCTAGGAGGCAGTCGAGACCACAGACTGGTTCTGTTCTTTGGAAGAAGCCCTTTTGGTCCTCGCTCTCCGTGACCTCATGTTCTTCTCTCAGTAAGTGTTCCTCCTGCCACCTTACGTGGCCATGTTGTAAAGAAGGATTAGCTAGCGTGACCTCCTTGAGGCAAGGCAGCCTTGAAGACTGTCTCTTGATTGCAGGCCACTAGGGAAGTTGTGGGGAGAAGGCAATGCCACCCCACTCTAGTACTCTTGCCTGGAAAATCCCATGGATGGAGGAGCCTGGTAAGCTGCAGTACGTGGGGTTGCTGGGACTTGGACACGACTGAGCGACTTCACTTTCACTTTTCACTTTTCACTTTCATGCACTGGAGAAGGAAATGACAACCACTCCAGTGTTCTTGCCTGGAGAATCCCAGGGGCAAGGGAGCCTGATGGGCTGCCGTCTGTAGGGTCGCACAGAGTCGGACATGACAGAAATGACTTAGTAGTAGTAGTAGGGAAGTTGTGGGAAGCTGAGAGTTGTTTTCGCTGCTAGCCAGCATCAGAGATTTTTTAATCTGGTCTTGAGGTTTTCCTGGCAATATGTATTTTTATTTTTCAAAACTTATCAGGCATGGATTTTCTCTTTTTCTATAAATCCATGGTTCCACAACCACACCCTCACAAATGCACACACCACATCTAGTTGTGACATAGGGACAGGATATCACCCTAAATATTTCCATTTAGAAAAGTGAAGAATAAAAACCTCACTGGTCCAAATAATTCTTCAGCATTGCTGGCAGACACAGTGAAAGCCTCCTGCTGGGGGTTTATCATTCTAGTTATCTGGGAGACATCTCTTTTCTGTTGGTCTCTGTGGACCTTGGACTCCTGCCTAATAAAAGCAGTTTGAACATTTTTCTTCAGAGAAGTGACTCAAAAATCGGTCTATTTTCATGTTTTGGTCCTTACATCTTACTGTTTTAAGTTAATTCTGAAAGTATCCAGCAAAGGCAGATGGAGGGAAGACATAAAGGGCAGGTGCACTGGTTATTCCATCATCTTGTTAAAACATTGACGACATCGCTTCTTTTTCATGCCTATGGCCAGAACTCAGATGCATGGCCCCAAACAACTACAAGGGAGGCTGATAACTGCCATCTTCTGCTGTGACCAAGAAGGAGAAATGGGACTGGTTAGACTCTGAAACTCTTCCCCGCTCTCTTACAAAACGCTGCTCCTGAGAGCTGCCATCGTTGGTCCCCCTCGTTCTCCTCTCTCCCGGAACCATCATTCTCAGTAGTTCTGTTCTTATCTCTCCTGCCTCGAGAACTTTGGTATCTGAAAAATCTTCTTTTCTACCTTGATGGTCATTCACATGGTTAATTCATTCAGACTACAGTCCTCCACTTTCTTGACTTCCTCAACTCTGATGATCCTCTCCAACATTCTTCCCTAACCGCCCACTCAGATTCACATCCTAGAATTTATCACCACCTGAAACAACTCCATTCCCAAGAGACAAATCCCTCTTCTCTCTATGCCCACACCCAACTCAAATTTGTGGTCCAAACAGCATCATCTTTCTTACCACAAAACTTCATTCATAATCCACTGGGAACCCTTCTAATCCACTTTGTGCTCACCAATCCCTATTACTCCAACTGTCTTAGACAACTGACTCCTTCGTAGTTAAACTAATTCCTTCTCCTTTTGCCCAACCCAATAATCCTCCCTTTCACTAATTCTTTCATTATCCAGTTTAGTTCCTTTGATCACCATTTCAAACATATTCTTGCCAAACAGTTCCTCTCTGTTATTCATTAAACCCATTTTGAAAGATACCAACCTTGAACAAAGTGAGATATTCCCTTTCCTTCTACTCTCATCCAAGCAACTGGATACAGCTTGAGAAAATCATACGAAAGAGCAAACTGATGCTATGTTTTATGATCTTCAAATTAAGGGGCCTTGATGGTTGCCTTAAATCAGACTTCTCTCTGGTTCACAAATCTTGTCCACTTTCCACAACAATCATTTTAAACTTTTGTGCTCCCCACAGAACTCTGACTCTCCAGATGCTCACCCCACTCTCCTTGCTTATAACAAAGAGAACTGTAAGCCATTACACAGGAATCCTCTGTCATCTCTCCATCAGCCCTGGAAGACTACTTTCTTCCTTCCCTGAGTCCCTTCACCTCTCTCGTAATAACTGAAGAAGTACCTATTATCCTGTATCTAGCTCACCTATACTTTAGTCTTATCTGATCTCAGAGGAAGTCAATGTGTTCTTATCTGTCACTCCAATACTGAGCTTTTCTCAATAGCATGTAATTTCACTTAAATGTGTTCATCTGAAAGTACAGTGAAAACATTAAAAATTCTCATTTATACACAGATATTCCATCTCCCTTTGTTAATGACTGCTAATTCCCTCCCAAGCTTCAGTACGCACCATCTTCAACCACTCTCCTAACACACAACAATCAGCTTGAACTGAACACATCCAAAGCTCTAAACACTGGATATTCAACACGCTAAGCTCTTTTTATATTTCCCCCTCTCTCAGTGAATGATACCACTGTTAATCCTTTTCAGAATGTCAAGTGCCTGGGAGTCATCTTTGGCCAAACCCTCTCTTTTTCTACCTTCATTAACAAATCCAAACACCACATCTCCTAAATACACCTTGAATACATCCACTTCTATTTCCATTACCACCACCACCCTCGACCAAAGACCCTCACATCTTTCTGGACCATCATAACACTCCCTTTCCTCTTTCAGTTTTTAAATTCCCACTTAACCCTGTTTAATCATTTATCTTGCTTGCAATCAGAGTGCTAGTTCCTAAGCACAAATCTGGCGGTGTATCACATCTGTGTAAAATCCTTCAATGAATTCTTTTTGCTCTTTGCTCTTGGTTGTTCTTCAGTCACTCAGTCCACATCCTGACTCTTTGCAACACCATGGACTGTAGCACACTAGGCTTCCCTGTCCTACATCACCTCCCAGAGCTTGCTGAGACTTATGCCCATCAAGTTGGTGATGTCATGTAACCATCTCATCCTCTATCCTCCCATTCTCCTCCTATTTTCTGTCTTTCCCAGCATCAGGGCCTTTTCCAATGAGTCAGTTCTTTGCATCAGGTGGCCAAAGTATTGAAGCTTCAGCATCAATCCTTCCAATGAACACCCAGGACTGATTTCCTTTAGGATTGATTGGTTTGATCTCCTTACAGTCCAAAGGACTCTCAAGAGTCTTCTCCAACATCACAGTTCAAAGCATCAATTCTTCAGCACTCAGCCTTCTTTATGGTCCAACTTGCACATCCATACATGACCACTGGAAAAACCATAGCCTTGACTAGACAGACCTTTGTTAGGAAAGTAATGTCTCTGCTTTTTAATATGCTGTCTAGGTTGGTCATAGATTTTCTTCCAAGGAGCAAGCATCTTTTAATTGCATGGCTACAATTACCATCTGCCGTGATTTTGGAGCCTAGGAAAATAAAGTCTTTCTCTGTTTCTATTGTTTCCCCATTTATATGCCATGAAGTGATGGGACCAGATGCCAAGGTCTTAGTTTTTTGAGTGTTGAGTTTTAAGTCAGCTTTTTTACTCTCCTCTTTCACTTTCATCAAGAGGCTTTTTAGTTCCTCTTCACTTTCTGCCATAAGGGTGATGTCATCTGCATATCTGAGGTTGTTGATATTTTTCCCAGCAATATTTGCTCTTGGGGTACAATTAAAATAGTTCATATGGCTCAGCATGGCCTGGGCCCTAAATACTGCTTTAGTCTCATTTCATACCATGACAAACTCAGCTTTCAAAGCTTTAGTGACATTGATCTTCTTTTTAATCTTCAAACAAAGCATGCTTTCTCACCACAGGGCTTTCACATGTGGCCCTATTTTTGAATATCAGCTCTTATAACATTTTTCATCAATTCCTTCTTACCACTTTAGTTCTCAGAGCAAAAGCTGTTTTCCCAGGAGAGACTCCCCTGACATGTGAGACTAGGTCAAACTACCCTTTCTCATGCTAATATTGTGGACTGTAGACTACCAGACTCCTCTGTCCATGGGCTTCTCCAGGCAAGAATACCGGAGTAGACTGCTATGCATTCATCCAGGAGATCTTCCTGACCCAGGGACCAAGCCTGCAGTTCTTACATCTCACCTGCGTTGGCAGACGGGTTCTTTACCACTGCTGCCACCTGGGAAGCTCACTAACATTGTACATTGTTCATTTCCTTCATAAGATTTATGATTGCATATTTACGCATAGGATACAAATTTATTTATGCCATTATTTCAGTGGAATCTCGCTCTCTCCCTAAAAGCTTGACAATTATAGGGACTAGGCTTAACTCTCTGATGTATATTTACAACACCTAGCACAGGACAGAGCTATAGAGAGTACTCAGTAAATACTGCTAAATAAAATATATTAATTAATTTCAGAATGTCAAGATAAAGAGGAAAACACGGTGTCCCAGATATTGAGCTACTTTATGCAGGGATGAACTAAGGAGGAATGGACGGAGAGTGTACACATTATGCATTATTTAGCCCCCTAAACTGGGATATACTCCCAGTTTAATTTTTGTTAAGTAGTGGATGACAGATAGCTCAAGATTATCCTTGAAAAATAGAGAGAAGGTATTCTGTGTTACCACTTTAATACAGATCCCACTATGCTTGGGGCTAATTAATATACTGTACACACCAGGAAGATAAGTATAGCCATAATCATGCAAAAATAATTTTCACTATCTCAGACAAGCCTCCTGTGAAAACTCTGAGTGAGACCAGTACTATATTTCAGGACCTTGAGCTTGAGATAACTCACAGTTAAGTTAGAATATCTTCTGCTAGAATTATCTCTTTTCAGTGTGAGTTTCAGAGAGGTCATATAATGGAAGGGATGGGATTCTACATCAATCAAAATGGTGAAATAGCAGGATAAATTCTTGATTGGAAATTAAAACCATGTTTTCAGCCCTAGTTTTGTCACGGTGCGACATTTTATACATTGAATAAATTCTCTGGAACTCAGTTATGTACCTTTTAAAATGCAAAGGTGAATTTATAAAATCTCATTCCCATCTAAGATTCTAAGACTCTTAGCTCAGCATCTTTGTATGTTTCAAGAAAAATCATCATGGGCTATTTAGAATTCATTTGAATACAGGCTTTAATCAACTACTGAAGGGTCAAAAAGTGAGAACACAGACACACACATATATACAAATAGAAAATAAATAAATAAAACATCAAACCCATCATTGGTTTCTTATTCTTGCCCCACTTAGTTCATTTGTTGCTTTATATCCTAAAGAGACATACTTGATCCAAATTTTATGCTTGTTAAAAATTAATATGAATATACCAACAATTTCCCCATTGGTTTTGCAATTATTATTTCCTACAATGTTTGGCAAGCACGTGGGTGGCATGATAATATAACTCGTCCTGATTTGCTTTCCTTTCAGTGGGTTTGGATATCATCCCAGAACAATGAAGCACAAAAGGTTAAGAGAAGTACTAAAATGAAGTAGAGATTCAAGTTAGAAACTTCTCATACAGCTCAGGAAGACCCTCTCTCTAAAGATAGCTACCTATACTGAACAGAGAGCTTCCTTAAAGCAGTAGCTACTTACGGGGCTAGATTATTAAAAAGAAACGCTTGTGTCATAAAACTTGGAATAATAAAAACAGCGCTTGCTTAAACTAATAAAGGTACATTAGAGCGTCTGAAATGGAAAGATTTGCTAAAGAGAGCAACTGCTCTGTAATGGCCCAAAAGGGAAGGAGGTGGAAAGGAGGAATCTTCTTGCTGCAGTGGTCCACATTTTCAAGCTTCGTCATCTCAAAACAAGAATAACCCTCATTCTTCAGTGAGGATAAACAAGACTGTCTTCATCAGTTATATGCTGATAGATAAGTCTAAGCTTCTAAGGAGGGCAGCTGAGGAGATCGGAAAAAATCTACATATCAGCCCTCCACATGAAGAATAGATTCTTCAGAATAGATTAGATTCTTGGATATTATTCTTAGAATAAAATAGATTATTGGATATTATCTGCTAGCAGTTATACAAGTGATGACTCTAGTATTTCTGGACGTCTCTGGGATAGCAATTTTCTTTCCCTTTTTTTTTTTTTTTTCTGAGTATAATCATCTAGGTAATTTTCCAGCCCTTGACCAAATGGTTTGTGAGGTGGGTTGCTTCTGATCAGTGGCAGAATGGGAGAAACTTTTTCATTCAAAGAAATTTGAATGAGATGTTGAGTTTGTGTTTGCATTGCCAAAGCTGTTTGGAGAAGTCCACTGAAGAAATCTCTACCGAGAAAAGGTATGCAAGTTCTTGAACCAAGGACACAGATTTGCTGAATAACCAGAAACAAGTTAAACTGCAGAAACTGACAGCCTCCTGGCAAGACAAAGAAAATATAGAAATGACTTTGTACCAATCACTCAAGAGACTGAGCAGCTAAACAATGCTGCCTTCCACTGGTCAAGCTTTAAATGTGTGACTTGAGTGTCGATAATGTTCTGGGCCTGGGAGACTCAGTACATACAGCCAAGTCCCAGCAACAGTGGCTGGGACGTCTGAAGCATCCTGAGAGCACTGTTTATGCTCTACAGATTTATAAAACCATTTGAATATGTTTGGGCTAAAAAGGATATGTTTACTTCCAGGGTTGTTGTAAACATTACTTTCATAAATTAGCAAATAATCTACCCATTAGTGTGGCTTGCCAGGTGGTACTAGTGGTAAAGAACCCACTTGTCATGCAGGAGACATAAGAGACATGGGTTTGATCCCTGGGTTGGGAAGACCCCCTGCAAGAGAGCACAGCAACCCACTCCAGTATTCTTACTTGGAGAATCCCATGGACAGAGGAGCCTGGAGGGCTACAGTCCACAGGGTCACAAAGACTCAGCATGACTGAAGTGACTTAGCACATACGCACCTTGCCCCTTAGTGCTGCAAATGGAAAAGAATAGTGGTTTCCATTTGAAATCTCGTAGATTGGTTTTCCAGGAAACAGACCCTGTGATAGGGAGATCGCTGTGTGCAAATCATTTCTTAGGGGGTATTTTCAGGAACAACACCTACAAGGAAGTGAGGGAAGAACTGGGCTGAGGGAGAAGTTGAACTTGGGAGTGGTTGTCACAGAGGCTTCGCTGAGCCCATGGGAGGCTCTGGAGTCCTAAGAAGAGTCCTCGATGGAGGTAAGGGAGCCAGCCCTTTGTAGTCCCCACTTTGAGCAGCCGTGGGACGCAATAAGAGAGTATACAACTTTGGGCAAAATAGTTTCTTTTTATGCACAGCACTTCTTAGAAGGGAACCACTGAGCTGTGGCCTGTGAGTTCCAGCACAGGCTGACTATTACAACATTCACAACACCAATGCAATGCTTGAAAAATTTTACATGTTTCCATTTACTGTCTGTGTGGACAGTCNGCAGCAGTAGCAGGACAGAACCCTTACAGCCACATATCTACACCTGTATTGTGCTAAAGCTTTGGAACTGGGATGGGATAAGATATCAGAAAAAAAAAACCAGATAATTAGGAAATAACAGAAAGGATGGAGTGTAAGTCTGGAACATAAATAAGCGTTACAACCCATTTCACTGGCTTGTTTGGGGCTGTGTACTAAGTTTAGGTAGTTCATTTGTCTAAAATAAAAACAAGATAAAAAGTCCCCTTAATATTCTTGACACTGAACCAAATGAATCTTTCTCCTTTGACCTCATATAACGATACTGGGGACAATTGCACTTCTATCCATTTATCTGAATAGTATAAGAGGGAGAAGACAAGGAAAACAAAGTCACTTTCTTCCCTATAGGCTGCCTTAGGAGCCCTCCCCGTTGTAAGTCTGCACCACATTGGCTGGCCCTCTGCTCACAGTTCTCCCTGTTCCCATGTGGCTCTCTTCTCTCTGCAAACACTGAACTGTGTACAAATAGTCACCTGGACTCTGGCCAGAAGCATGATGAATCGCTGCCTAACTTGCCTACTGCTCTCTTCTCTTTCTATTTTCTCTAACGTGTGCTCTTAACCTATCACTGAAAAGGAAAGAGGAGGCAGAGACCACTGGTGAATTTTGTATTTCATAAATCTTATAATCCAGGCCAGGCTTCAGCTGCTCCCCCCTCTTTATTCAAGCAGGGAACTCAATGAATCAAACATCACTTGCTCTTGGATCCCTGAGGGCTACCCTTGGTGAAGCCCTTTGCTTTCCAGGACAGCTAGCACAGAGGACTGTGATGCAAGGTCAAGGCTCTCTGGGACCAGCCCATGGCCTTTCCCCACAAAGCCTGGCATTTAAAGACAGAGTTCAGGAGGGAGGCCTTCAAGAATAACTGAATTTGTCCAAAGAAACAAAGCCACACANCAAATTTTGATTCTTACAAGAATCATCCAAGATAAATATTTTTAGTCCCATTTTGTTGATGAGGAGAAAGAAGTTCAGAGACGCAAAAGAACTGACCTGTATTATATAGTCAGAATGTCAAAAAGAAACAAATAACACACAAAAAGTAAGTTAAATTGAGAAGAATTTACTAGAAGGGCTATTTACAGAGGCATGAATAGAGAGTTCAGTTATCTGGGGTTTATAACAAGATGTGTATAAGAGACAGGTATCCTTCAGTGTGCTATAGGTTAAAAAAAAAGGCTATTATGTGGTTGTTATGGTATCCTACCCTCTGAGGTAGATGGGTCTGGCATACTTGTGATATTTTGATAAATGAAAAGATGGAACCATTGAGAGTTTAAGTACCTGGAGCAGGGTGTCACATCTCTCAAAGTGGAATCTACAACCAGAATCTCAAACCCAGAGCTCTCTTTACTACACTCCCCACATTGTCTTCCAGAAACTTGGAAATTCTCTGTGTGCTTATATTACCAAGCTCTTTTCCTTGGCTGAAACCTATTTCGTATCCACGTTCATTTTATGAAATAAAATTGACAATCAAAAAGGAAGTAAATAATGTCAGAACTGTATTTCTCCCTTTATGCTCTCTGCAACTTTACAGCAACTACCCTTCCATCTTCTTTCACAAGACGCAACATAGAACCATGTTATCAAGGATGATGGGCTTCCTTGATGGCTCAGATCGTAAAGAATCTGCCTGCAATTCAGGAGACCCAGGTTTGATCCCCGGGTGGGGAAGAACCCCTGGAGAAGGGAATGGTTACCCACTCCAGTATTCTTGCCTGGAGAATACCAGGCAGATAGGAGCCTGGCAGGCTATAGTTCATGGGGTTGCAATGAGTTGGACATGACTGAGAGACTAAACTTGCACGCATTAAGGAAAATATTCTCCAGTGATGAAAAACAACCTTCTTAAGTACAAATATCATAAAAATGTTTATAGGAATAGGGTAGCTTCCTTTCCTTGACAAGAATTCTTGTTCTGTGTTATAAACCCCAGATAACTGAACTCTCTATTCATGCCTCTGTAAATAGCCCTTCTAGTAAATTCTTCTCAATTTAACTTACTTTTTGTGTGTTATTTGTTTCTTTTTGACATTCTGACTATATAATACAGGTCAGTTCTTTTGCGTCTCTGAACTTCTTTCTCCTCATCAACAAAATGGGACTAAAAATATTTATCTTGGATGATTCTTGTAAGAATCAAAATTTATAGCCAATAAACAAAAAAAAAATGAACATAGGGTAGTTAAGTATCAGGCAATTAGCTGGGCTCTAGAAATGGAACAGTGAATAACATAGACAAGGTATAATAGTTAAATATATTGTGCCGCTCTCATCTGGCCTGCAGAGTTTCTGCTGAAAGTCAGCGGTCAGCCTTACCAGAGTTTCCTCATATGTAACTTTTTGCTCTTCCCTTGTTACTTTTAATATCCTCTTTATCTTTAATTTTTGCCATGTTATTACAATGTGTCTTGATGTAGTCCTCTTTGCATTAAGACTCTCTGTGCTTCCTGAATCTGGAAGTCTGTTTCCTTTCCAAGGTTAAGAAAGTTTTTAGCTACTTTGTCTTCAAATAAGTTCTCTGCCCTTTTCTTCTTCTGGGACCCCTGCAATGCAAATGTTAGTATGCCTGAAGCTGTGTTAGAGATCTCTTAGACTGTCCTCATTTCTCTTTATTATTTTTTCTTTTTCCTTCACATCTTTAATGTTTTCTTTGTCTTTCAGCTCACTGATCTGTTCTTCTGAGTCACCTAATCTACTGTTGATTCCCTCTGGTGTACTTCTCATTTCAGTTACTGTATTCCTCATCTTTGTTTTGGACTTCACACTTTCTAACTCTGTTAAACAGTTCTATCTTCTCACTCTGGTCATCCAGTCGTCTCTTGAGATCTCTGATTATCAACATTACTTGGAACTCTCTATTGGTTGATTGGCTACCTCTGCTTCACTTAGTTCTTTCCAGGTCTTGTTCTTTGTCTTGACTGTCTTCCTTGGTTTCTTCCTTTTGCCTAATCTGCTGTTTATATTTCTATGTGTCTAGTAGGGTGGCTAGATTTCCTGACACTGGAGAGTCAGTCTCTTGTAGGAGAGTCCTGTGTGTTCCAGTAGCGCGCTTGCCTCTGGTCACTGTTGCCATCTGCTCCAGGGGTGCCTCCTCCTGGGGCTGCACGGGTCCTTCTGTTGTGACAGGCTAACTACTTTGGGGGTCTTGTAGGCAGGGCTGGCCCCTGGTCAAAATGGTTGCCAACTCCTTGCTATACTTTAAGTCCTAGCACAAATATCAGCTCTTTCCTGAAACCAAGCTCTATTTGCATAGCTCAGGCTGACTCATTCAACACTTAGAATACCATAGAATTCAGTGTATACATCATTGTCACGTCGTGTCGATTTTCTTTTTACAAATGTCATTTTCCTCACTTAGACGTCATCTCTTATGGAAGGAGATTTTTCTTTTATGATTTTCTCTGCATCAGTGCCTGACCAAACATGAATGTACCTTCTATGCCGAATGGGATTAGAATTTAAGTTTGCTTTTAGCTTGATATCTAATTTAACAAGATCTCTCCTCCAATATGTCCATGCTGACTTTATTCCCTTTATTCCCAACAAATAAACATTTTAAAATGTATTATAGTTTATCCTTTTGAAAATACAAGCATACATTATAATATAATCTAGTTTTTATACTTCAAAAGAGGTATACATATTAATAACCTCTTTTTCTTAAATAGCCAGATCTATGAATTGTTTAATAGTTATATATTTCCATGTAATACACCACCCCAAATACAATGGATTGAAATAGCAATCATGTATTTGTTCATCTTGGTTGTTGGCTTGATCTGTCTTTTCATGTGTTGACTCATAGAGTTTATTATTTTTTTTTTACAGTGATTGTATATTTTCTATTACTATTTGTTTCAATATTCAATAACACTGAACTGTACTAATTCTTTATGTTTGAATTACATAATTCATGTAGTCATCTAAAAATGTATATTTTTATTCTTTCATGAGGAATAACTGTTATCACTGTTTCATCAGTCTTGAAAACTGTTATCTTTTTATCTTTTTTTTTTTTTTAACCGAGTGACTCATAGAGTTTAGCTCCAGCGTTTTTACATAGCACTTCTAGGATAGCAAGGAAAAACAGAAGTTATAATGCCTTTTGAGACTTAGGCTGAAAAGTTTCACATCTATTACAATACATTGGCTTAAGCCACTTCCAAGGCAAGTCCAGATTCATGAGATAGACAAATAATATCTATCTCTTCAGTGGAAGAGTTGTACTGTAGGAAGAAATCATTTTGACTATCTGATCTGTTCTCGAGACCTCCGTCCTATCTATGTCTGAAAAGGTTTGAGTCAAGCAATGCCTTAGCAGAGTGTGTGTGTGTGTGTGTGTGTGTGTGTGTGTGTGCACGCACGTGCGCTCAGTCGCTCAGTCAAGTCTGACTCTTTGTGACTCTATGGATAGTAGCCTGCCAGGCTCTATCCATTTGATCTTCCTAGCAAGAACACTGAAGTGGGTTGTGTTTCCTTCTCCAGAGGATCTTCCTGACCCGGGGACAGAACCTACATTTCTTGCACCACTGAGCCACAGAGGAGCCACATTAGCAAAAGGAAGTGATAAATACCATGGGCTCTAGTCAACTGCATTAGCAGCTAGTCTTCCTTTGAGGGGAGGAAACATGGAATAAACGTAGAAATGGGGGCAGAGTTTCTTCATGAGAGTGGATTTGTTTGCCGCCGATCTAGAAATTTCATGTGTTCTTCCAAACACAGCTCCAAATGTGTGCAAATGTCCCCTTTGTTTCAATGAGACTAGAGGAAGTGACGCCATCTTAGTTATNTGCGCTCAGTTGCTCAGTCAAGTCTGACTCTTTGTGACTCTATGGATAGTAGCCTGCCAGGCTCTATCCATTTGATCTTCCTAGCAAGAACACTGAAGTGGGTTGTGTTTCCTTCTCCAGAGGATCTTCCTGACCCGGGGATAGAACCTACATTTCCTGCACCACTGAGCCACAGAGTGGTTACCCTGAGTTTATCAGTGAATGATATTCTTAGGGTAACAATGAGCAATGGTTTTGAGACATAACTGGCCCAATCAAATTAAAGAGAAATGTGCACACATAATTCTTGGTGCAACACTTTCTCTTGCAGCCTTGTTGAGGGCAAAAAGGAATCCTTTTGGTCACAAATACTTTCTGCAAAGTATTTAAACATCTTAAAGACAAAACCTCAGAGGAAGTCAATACTGAGGATAGAAGATTGAAAAGACAATAAGAACCAGGCACTCTGATGACATTATAACGTCTCTATTCCATTCTGCACTGGAGACTGCCCAGCTCCACATTCATTTATGCAAGAAAGTTTCTTTTGTTCTCAACACAATTTTGGAGCTAAAGAGTCTGAGGTTCAGAGAATGTTAATATAACAAAATGAGACAATGGATGAAATAGTGTGTTAGACCCAGTCCAGAGCTTTAGTGTAGAGGTCTGATGAGTGTTAGTATACCCGACTCCAGTACTCTTGCCTGGAGAATCCCATGGATGGAGGAGCCTGGTGGGCTACAGTCCATGGGGTCATGAAGAGTGGGACACAACTAAGCAACTTCACTTTCACTTTTCACTTTCATACAATGGAGAAGGAAATGGCAATACACTCCAGTATTCTTGCCTGGAGAATCCCAGGTGGGCTCCTGGTGGGCTGCCGTCTATGGGGTCGCACAGAGTTAGACACGACTGAAGCGACTTAGCAGCAGCAGCAGCAGTATTAGGAAGATGTTGTCATTTCCCCAGGGCCTTACTCCAGCGTACCTAGACCAAGACCTTACTACTGAAATCTGCAGATTCACAACTCAAATTCAAGTTCTATTTCTTTCCCATTATGCCACAGTGCATATAGTTGGTATTTATCCCAGAAATTATTTGGTGATACAAGCTCTTGAAGGAAACAATGTTTGGGGACAAGGAAAAGAAGCTTTTTTTTTTTTTTTCTTTGAATGTTAGAATATTCCCCTATAAATGCAGACCTGAAAAAGATGCTTTCATGGGCAGCATAAGGGTAATATGTGCATAAATATGAAGAAGAGGGTAAAAGTGACCTAAAAGAAAGCAGAAATGATGACAGATTTAGAGCAGTGTAGGAGCATGAAGAGAGCCCTGATTCTGGAATTAAGGAGCCTGGTTTGGAATCACAAATAACTATAAGAAAATATCCTTATGTTTAACATAGAGATAACTATATCTACCTAGAAGGTCAAAAAATTAGTAAATGACAATTATATAGAGGGCCCCTGGCACAGGCTATGCATTATGCTTGATTCTCCATAAATGTTGTTGTAAAGACATGCTATGATGTGAATGGCTCTAAGCTTTTGGAATTCTGGCTAGAAGACTGTGTGTGTGTGTGTTGTGTGTGTGTGTGTGTGTGTGTGTGTGTGTATGTCTTTAGGACTGGACTTCTATTTTATAGCCAGAGGTATTTCTCCTGCTGTTTTATAGACAAAATCTTGATTTCAACTTTGGGGCAGGATTTCTTTCTCTTTTATAAAAAGAAATATTTTACTTGTTAGTTTGTTGATGTAATAACAAAGCAAAAGGAAAGAAGTTTGGGATAGGGAATAGCTAAACTATACCACACAATATATTCCTTTTTTTCCAGGACTGAAAGGATATGCCTCTTTCTTAAATACGAGTTAAACTGTCTTCTCTCAAAAAAAAAGTTAATTCCTGAGAGCTATGCATGAGCTAGCTGTTATTACCCACTTGGAGACTGGCACAGANCAGTTCCTCTGTGTATTCTTATCACCTCTTCTTAATATCTTCTGCTTCTGTTAGGTCCATACCATTTCTGTCCTTTATCGAGCCCATCTTTGCATGAAATGTTCCCTTGGTATCTCTAATTTTCTTGAACAGATCTCTAGTCTAAGCAGGGCAAGCTTTAACTTAATTGTAAGTAAGTTTAAAAATTTCAGTAGGGCTCCCACGTGTCATTGCAGGCTTGTAAAATAAGGAGAATGGGATAGAAGAGGCTTAAGGGACTTAATGAAGAGGAGACAGAAAAAAGCACAGACAAAATCACCTGGGAAAGTGAAATCCAGTATTAAATGCCAATATAGTGAACACAAGTGAGAACTCGGTGGTCTACAGTACTGGCTACAGCAAAGGAGCCTGGGAGGCAGTGGCAACCACACAGAAGTGTTGTTTGTTGAGGATAACTGGGTACATAGAGGGTGGATGGGGCCTCTTAGCAATCAGGCAGTGAAAGGAAATAAAGAACAAAGAGCGGAAATTAAAGCTCACACAAACAAAAGAAAGATAAGGCATATGGCCTTTTCTTTCCCCACCTTCACTATTAATCCCATCCCTAAAAGAGACTGCACAGAGCAGGTCACAAAGCAGAGCAGGGAGAATCCTTGACCTGTTAGCGGAAGCACACTGATTGAAACTGCCCACCCTGGCCAGGCACCATAGTAACCTTTTGTATGAGCTGTTTTATGACAGGAGATCCTGATAAGGAATATGGAACTAATAAGCCGCCACCAACCAGAAGAGTTCAGGAACGGTCAAGAGGAGGCACCACGTGTCCGTCCACTTCCCCGGAATCCCTCTCGCTAGCATCCATCTTGGCTGAGCGATGCATGCACCACCAGGAAAGAATGAATTAGAATGATTGGCCAAAGACCACCGGGAAACTAATCCCATCACTATAAAACCCAAGACTGTGAGCCACAGGGCAGAGCAGTTCTCCTGGGTTCCCTTCCCCTACTGCTCTCCACCCGGGTGCCCTTTCCCAATAAAATCTCTTGCTTTGTCAACACCTGTGTCTCCTTGGACAATTCATTTTTGAGTGTTAGACAAGAGCCCAGTTTCGGGCCCTGCAATGGGTCTGCCTTCTTGCAACAGAACTAAGAACAATATTTCCAAAATGAGTAGAAACAGCAAAGGAAAAAAAAAAAGAGAGAGAGAAACAGGGGGGTAAATATGAACATATTTGTACAGAATTACAANCTCTTGCTTTGTCAACACCTGTGTCTCCTTGGACAATTCATTTTTGAGTGTTAGACAAGAGCCCAGTTTCGGGCCCTGCAATGGGTCTGCCTTCTTGCAACAGAACTAAGAACAATATTTCCAAAATGAGTAGAAACAGCAAAGGAAAAAAAAAAAGAGAGAGAGAAACAGGGGGGTAAATATGAACATATTTGTACAGAATTACAACAATAAAAACAGAAAAGATGAATTAAGCATTTCAGCTTGTGAAATGTCTCCCTTCCTCCTCAAAAAGTAACCTTGAACTTGAGGAACTAGAATGCTATACTCAAAAATGATTTAACATGCATTTCAAAATGTTTGATCAAACTTTGAATCAGAAATATACTGACCCCAAGTCAGTATATTTGGCAAGGATGTGGACCATCAGGGAGTCTCATTCACTGATGGCAGGAATGTAAAATAATACACCTCAGAAGACAATTTGGTAGTTTTTTCCAAAACTAAACATAGACTTACCATACAGTTCAGCCACTGAGCTCCTAGGTATTTACCCCAAGGAACTGAGCACTCAAAAACAAGAATATTCATATTGGTTTTATTCATAGCTGCCAAAATTTG
This sequence comes from Neotragus moschatus, assembly GCA_006410615.1. Classification (NCBI taxonomy): domain Eukaryota; kingdom Metazoa; phylum Chordata; class Mammalia; order Artiodactyla; family Bovidae; genus Neotragus; species Neotragus moschatus. The sequence goes on along the minus strand of SJYA01002108.1, from coordinate 373,771 downwards.
GAAGTGTTCAAGATGCAATTCAGTAGATGAATGGATAATATACTCTTATACTTCCATAAAATGGGATATTATTCAGCAATAAAAACAAACAAACTTATCAAATCACAAACATAGAGAAGAGCCTTAAGTGCATACTGCTAAGTACAGGGTGGCAAAGAGCTGGCCACACTGAGCGGCTGCACACACACACACACACACACACACACAGGTGAAAGAAGCCAATTTGAAAAGGCTAAACAAATGATGTGCATTTCCAACTTTGTGAAAGTCTGGAAGAAGCAAAACTACAGAGATGTTAAAAATATCAATTTCCTAAAGTTCAAGGTGGGGGTGAAGGGGGAATTTATAAGTAGGTAACGGCAATTTGGGGGCAGTGAAACTATTCTGCATGATATTATAGTGATGGATACAAGGTATGATACATTTACCAAAACTCATAGAACTGTATTACACAAAGCGTGACTGCTAATATAAACTATGGACTTTAGTTAGTAACAATGTATCAGTATCGGTTTGTATTCTACAAACAACAAATGTGCCACACCAATGAGATATCTGAAAAAAGGGGGGGAACTGACTGGGAGGAGAGGACATTTAGAGGAATCCTTTATACTTTCTGACCAGTTCTACGACATATAACCTAAAACTACTCTAAAAATTAAAGTCCGTTGAAAAGGACACAAGCAATTATCTGAACAGACCATTCACCAAAGAAGATATACAGATAGCAAGTAAGCGTATCGATAGATGCTTACATCATTTGTCATTGGAGAATTGCAAATTAAAACAATAATTAGATAAAACTGATATGCTGTATGTGCTGTGCTTAGTCACTTAGTTGTGTGTAACTCTTTGTGACCCCATAAACTGTAGCCCACTAGGCTCCACTGTCCATGGGGATTCTCCAGGCAAAGAATACTGGAGTGGGTTGTCATGCGCTCCTCAAGGGGATCTTCCCAACCCAGGGATCAAAGCCAGGTCTTCCACATTGCAGATGGATTCTTTACCGTCTGAGCCACCAGAGAAGCCTATTGATATATATCTCCCATTGATATATACCTATTCAAATGGCTAAGATCCAGAAAACTGAAAATAGAAATTCTGCAGAAGATACCAGTGAAGGAATTCTCTCACTGCTGGTGAAAATGTAAAATGGCACAGCCAGTTAGAAAAACAATTTGGCTACTGATTACAAGACTAAATGCAGTCTTATCATCCAGCCATCTCACTCCTAGGTATTCACCCAACTTATTTCAAAACTTATGTCCACACAAAAACCTACATGCAAATGTTTATAGTAACTTTATTCTTAATTGCCCAAACTGCAAACCACCAAGTTGTCTTTCAATAGGTGAATGAGTTAAGAAGTTGATGTAACCATACAATGTAATATGATTCTTCGATAAAAAAGAAAAGAAGTAACAAGTTAAAAAGACATTAAATAACCTTAAATGCACAGTCCCATCACTTCGTGGGAAATACATGGGGAAACAGTGGAAACAATGTCAAACTTTATTTTTGGGGGCTCCAAAATCACTGCAGATGGTGACTGCAGCCATGAAATTAAAAGACCTTTACTCCTTGGAAGGAAAGTTATGACCAACATAGACAGCATATTGAAAAGCAGAGACATTACTTTGCCAACAAAGGTTTATATAGTCAAGGCTATGGTTTTTCCTGTGGTCATGTATGGATGTGAGAGTTGGACTGTGAAGAAAGCTGAGCACTGAAGAACTGATGCTTTTGAACTGTGGTGTTGGAGAAGACTCTTGAGAGTCCCTTGGACTGCGAGGAGATCCAACTAGTCCATTCTGAAGGAGACCAGGCCTGGGTGTTCTTTGAAAGGAATGATGCTGAAGCTGAAACTCCAATACTTTGGCCACCTCATGGGAAGAGTTGACTCATTGGAAAAGACTCTGATGCTGGGAGGGATTGGGGGCAGGAGGAGAAGGGGACGACAGGGGATGAAATGGCTGGATGGCATCACTGACTTGATGGACGTGAGTTTGGATCAACTCCGGGAGTTGGTGATGGACAGGAAGGCCTGGCATGCTGCAATTCATGGGGTTGCAAAGAGCCAGACATGACTGAGTGACTGAACTGAACTGAATTGAAGTGAAAGAAACCAGTTTGTAAAGGCTACATATTTTGTAAATCCAGTTATATGGCATTCTGAAAAAGACTCTGAAAACAGTAAAAAGATCCCTTGTCGATGTTGGATCACAACCTCAGGAACTTCTCGGGTAAAACCTGAAACCGACTTGCCCTGGGAAAAGGGCAAGGGCAGGATGATCACTCCAGATTGGCAGGAGGCAGGTTTAATAAGCAAAGGAACTTGCATACCAGGCTGGTCTTGAGTATCTGCAACAGTTAGATCTCTTCCCCCACCTGCCAGCATCTTTAAAAGTTAGAGATCTGAACTAGATTCAACCACATCCTTGGTCTGGATGGTCTCAGCGCCTTATTCTCTCAAGGTTACATCACACATACACATGTATCTCTGTCAAACCTGCACTGAGGCGAACATAAATAATGATAATATTGAATTCCATCTCATAAATTAGAAATAACCATCCCTGAGTCCATCCTGATTTAATAAATAATTCAATGAGTAAATGGAGGAGAAAGGCAGCACTTTTTATAGTTGATTTTCAATTAATAAATGTAGAAGAACAGAGGAAAATAGGAAACAATCATCGCATAAACACCACAGTATAACTGCCATGGACAAGATCCCTGATAGATATTAAAATTAGTAGGCAAAAGTTTGCTGAGAAACGGGATTAGCATGATCTCAAAGTATCTCCCTCATGACATTTATTACTATAAAGGGAAGGATACTAACTTTGCAATGGAGAAACCTGCCAAAACCACCTTCACCAAGTGACTAAGGTCAATATCATCAGTAAAAACACCTATCAACATAATGAATCCCTTGATAGGGTGTACTGAGGATATAGCATCATTTCTGCAGTATTTTTGCCCAAAAGGCATACCTGCAGTCTATATAATCACAAGAAAACATCAGATGAACCAAAGTTGAAGGACATTTGATTAAAAAAAAAAACCAAAAAACTGGCCAATATTACTCAAAAGTGTTAAGGTCATAAAAAACAAGGAAAGGCTGAAGACTGTTAGAGTGCAGGTGATTACAAAGAAATAAAAATTATATGCACTTTGGGACCCTGAATAGGACTCTACAGTAGAAAAGGACATTAGTGGAAAGCTGGTGAAATGCAAATATAGTGTATCGTTTAGTTCATAGCATTGTACAAGGTTAATTTCTTGGTGTTGATCATTATACTAAAATTACAAATACATTTATATTAAGGAAGTGGAATGAGAGATGGATGGAAATTCTGTATTTTTCTGTGTGTTTCTGTAAGGCTAAAATTCAGTTCAGCTCAGTCATTCAGTATAGTGTTTGTCTCTTTGCGACCCCATGGACTACAGCACTCTAGGCCTCCCTGTCCATTGCCAACTCCCAGAGTTTACTCAAACTCATGTCCATTGAGTCAGTGATGCGATCCAACCATCTCACCCTCTGTCGTCCCCTTCTCCTCTTACCTTCAGCCTTTCCCAGCATCAGGGTCTTTTCTAATGCGTCAGTTCTTCACAGTAGGTGGCCAAAGTACTGGAGTTTCAGCTTCAGCATCACTCTTTCCAATGAATATTCAGGACTGATTTCCTTTAGGATAGACTGGTTTGATCTCATTGTAGTCCAGGGGACTCTCAAGAGTCTTCTCCAGCACCACATTTCCAAAGTATCAATTCTTCAGCACTCAGCTTTCTTTATGGTCCAACTCTCACTTGACTAGTGGAAAAACCATAGCTTTGACTAGAGGGACTTTGACTAAGCTAAAATCAGCCTAAAATTTAAAATTTTATAAATAAAAAAGCTAATACCTGGATCAAAATTGTTAAGTATGACAGTGTATATAAAGCATTAACATGAATGCCTGGTATAATTACACATACACGCAAAAAAGTGAACACAGTTATCATCATCATATTATCAGTATTATTAGTACAAAAAGATGGTGTGAGGTACTACAAAGAATTTTTCTGTGTATCACACTTGACAACAAATGCCATCAGTGAAGACATAAGTGATGTCTCCAACACTGAGCACAGACCTGCTGGCTCTTGGGCCACCCACTTTGCCTCACATCTTCCAAAGAAGTAGCATTTCACAGACCTAGCTCTCACCTCCACTTACCTCANATGGTGTGAGGTACTACAAAGAATTTTTCTGTGTACCACACTTGACAACAAATGCCATCAGTGAAGACATAAGTGATGTCTCCAACACTGAGCACAGACCTGCTGGCTCTTGGGCCACCCACTTTGCCTCACATCTTCCAAAGAAGTAGCATTTCACAGACCTAGCTCTCACCTCCACTTACCTCAAGATGCTTTTACAAAGACTGGGAACAGGGGAAAGTTTATCAGTTTTGAATGATGCCTTATTCATGAAGAAATTCTGCCTCTTCTCTTCACATTTCCAGTTGGGGAAGGACGGGAACCTGTGACTAGCTCTGCTGCTCAAACCCAAGAGACTCACTTGTCAAGCTCGGGAGTGCCTGATAAGAGGGATATCATGGGTAGCACCCTGCCCCCCATCAAAAGATGTGTTAAAGTTCTGACTCTGAGTGCCTCAGGAAGTAATCTGATGTGTAGACGTAATTAGCTAAGTCAGAGGAGGTCCTCCTGTAGTAGGTAGGCCCTGACTTGGCGTTCATAAGAAGACTCTGTGGAGACCCACAGGGAGAATGTCAAGTGACAGCAGAGCCCGAGGCTGGAGCGATGCCAGCCAAGAAATGCCTGGGCCACCACCAGAAGCTCAGACAAGACAGGAAGGATGCTGAGTCTCAGAGGGGGCGTGGCCCTGCCAGCGCCTGGACTCTGGACTTGTAGGTTTCAGATCTGTGAAAGAATACCTTTTTGTTACTTTAAGCCATTCAGTCTGTGGTCTTTTGCCAGGGTACCTCTAGGAAGCCAGTACAAGGGGAGAGTGGCAGATGTCGCGAAGGTCATCAGCTGGACTCATCTGGCCAGTGCCCCCAGAGCAAGGGGAAGAGCCTTGAGTGAGAATGGTGTGGTGGAATGGACAGGCACAGAAGACGGTTTCTAGTGGCGTCCACAGATAACAGTGGAGAGGGCACAGTGGGGAGGTGAGATCGGGACTCCAGAGTGAGGGGCGAGGAGATGGGCAAAGATGGCAGGACACCGGCAGCACGACTCGGGGGCTGAGGTCGCCAGGAGCCTCAGGGTCTGGTGAGGCTGCTGGGGCTTGAATCTTCTACTCCAGGAGATCTTCCTGACCCTGGGATCGAACCAGCAGCTCCTGCGTCTCTTGCATGGCAGGCAGATTTCTCCCACTGCATCTGGGAAGCCCTGCATCTGCAGGAAGTCTCACAACCAGCAGCAGTCCACAGGGAACTGATAATCCACGTCTTGGAAAGCAGTTCAAGCTTCCTGGGGAGCAAAGCCACCTTGCACGTTTTCCCCATGCTTTCCTATCACCTCTCCACCTGAGGAGTTGCCGCACCAAGGGAGAGATGTGTCTGCTACGAAGAGCTGGCTTCCAAACCTCAGCCCCAGAGGAGGAGAGGAAAGAGAGAACTTTCTTTCCGATATGAATTTAAAGTTTTAAAAGTTATGAAACTTAAGAACTAAAATAAAACCATTTGAATAACCGAAAGAGACTAAAATGCTATGAAGTTAGATATCACGAGAGGGACTTGCTCCCCTGTGGGAGAGACAGGGTTAGACGGAGTGTTGGTGGGAGTTCTTAATGGAAACAAAAAGCTGTTTTACATTTACTCCACAATGAACCAAGACTCCCTAACTAAACTATAAATATAATAATAACAAAACAATAATGTAATAATAGTCATCATTTTATCTTTCCATTTCATCAGCAAAATGTTCCTTATCTGTAAGTAAGAGAAGGCTTCCTTTCTTGTTTATCTGAGGACAAAGCTCCTTTTGATCATAACATAGAATAAAGAGTTATTGATAAACAGAGGATTCAAAGGACTCAGTGTATCTGGCAAAGCTTATGGGTTCCTAAATGATGAACATTTTAGTAAGAATGGTGGAGGTGGGAAAGTCTCCAGGGAGCCTTGTGCCTTGAAATATAATGAGTTTCTTTGGGGAGTAATTCATTAGGAAATGAGAAAGCAAATGCTCTGTCAAGAGCAGGCTTTTGAAACGATGACTCTATTTTAATCAGCAGGCTTGGTTTTCTATTAAGAAACAAGTAAAAACACTTTCCCTGGCCGGGCAATGCTTTCAACAGGAGACTCTGTTGGTTTTTAATAAGCCAAAGTATTTAGAGGCCTAGAGACTGGTCTATCTCAAGAGGTTTGTGGAATTTCCAAGTCAGGAAAATAAAAAATATTTTTAATTATTATAGAAGAGAAAGCTGCTAACCTTAGGTAATCACTGTTGTCTTATATCTTGGAGTTAGGCATGTGACCTTGGGTACACAACTTCACTTCTCTGAGCTTCAATTTGTCCACTACAAATGAAAACAACGGCACTTCTCACATAGAAGTATTTTTGAGTTTAAAATGGCACGTGTAAAGCACTTAGCAGAAAAAGAGCTAATAAATAGCAAAGCTGGGGTTTGAACTCCAACTGTTCTGACTACAAAATCCCTGTTTTTAATCTTTACCCTCTACTGCTTCTACTTTCAACAGAGAATTGTCATGAAGATCACGTATGAATGCAAAAATATAAATTTTAGAGTCTGCCAAGATAGATCCAGGACTTTACAGTCAGAACTAAAGGCTTTCAGTAGTGATTTGAAGAAAAAAAGAAAGAGCTCCATTAAAGTACAAAAAGGTATTTCTTTTCTTCATGACTCGATCTCAAGCTCCATAATGCATAATGCTGGCTTATTACATGTATTTGTTGAAAGGATGACACACAACCAACCGCTTTCAAAGGAAAGAACACATTTGACAAGCACCTATTTCAAGTGTAAGCCCTGTAAAGGTGGTGACACCATTATTCTCAAAGGTTTAGCACACATACAAAGGACCTACTCTTTAAGGAAACTTATTTATAAATGTTGATTATTCTGGACTTAGCATAGTATGTGAACAATAGAAAAATATCATTTTAGAAGAGATTATGGCTTTACGTGAGAAAGTATAATACTATATACTTTTTTAAAAAGGTACTCCGTTATTCCTAATTTAATCAGACACGATGTTAATTGAAAATGGATTATAGTCATACTTGACACAGATGCTATCCTTTTCTAGACTCTAGTCAGGCTCCTCTAAGCCTTCTAAGCCTAGAGCTTGATGTTCATTCCAGCAAGAATCCTGCTAAGTCTGTTTAGTGAGAATCTGCCCCATGCCATCCCTACCTTGATATCAGATCAAATTCCTCATCCTTCACCATCCCCCAGCTGACATCTGGTCAGTCGGAACTGTCTTCAGCAAGAATCCTATTAAACTTCTTAAGCAAGAATCTTTTCTTCCCCCTGATATTTAGTAACTTCCCATCTGCTGGGCCCCCTGGCACCATTCTTGCTGCATGTCTTGCTCCAGTTCTATTAACCTTCCTGTGGCTCAGATGTGCCACTTCCCATCCCAGGGCTTCATGTGTGTATTTCCCTTCAATTAATCAGCTCCTGTGAAGCATCTTTCAGATTTCAGTACAGAGGTCCCTTCCTTAGAGAATCACTCTCTAACCCATCAGATTAAATCAGGTCATCTTGACATAAGTTCTCAGTGTACACTGGACCTAAAAACATTCATTGCAGTAATGACACTTTCATTTCCTTTTTTTGTTTGTTTTATTCCCACCAGAACATCAAGCTCCATAATGTAAATGATATATGTGTAAGCCAAGATTTTCAAATTCCTCTACTCTCCTGTAAGTGCAAAAAAAAAAAAAGAAAAAACAAAACAAAAACTTTCTAATAGCCAGAACAAAGGTCTTTTTATGCTGCCCACATCTCTTCTCTTCTCAGATCTCCTTCCTATCTTGTCTACACTTTTATTTCATCTCCACAACACATCATACAACAAGTGACACCAGACACACCATTTCTAACTCTTAGAACAATAAACTAATCAAGGGAATTATTACTGTCCCATCCAATAGACAAGCAGACTAAATCCCAGAAGTTTGATCACTTAAACCAAGCAGCACACAGAGCAGGGGCTGTGGTAGGATTTAGGGACATAGGTCTTCACAGATTCAAGACCATTACATTCTTTCTCCAGCCTCCACACACCGTATTGTCTCATCCATCATCAAGACATCCTTAGACGTTACTCTTGTATCATCTCTCCAGTGGGTGTGTGGAATGAGAGTTCCTACAGAGTAGGAAATATATCTGACATTTCTTTTCATACTTTCCTAAGCCAGAATGGTATTGCTCCAGAAGTGGGCACTTGACATAGGTTACTAAAGAATCACAAACTGTTACAGCAAGAAGAAAACCTAGTAATTTGGTCCAGTCTCTTATTTCATAAATGAAAACCTTCAGTCACCCAGTCATGTACAACTCTTTGTAACCACACAGACTGTAGTATGCCAGGCCTCCCTGTCCATCACTAACTCCCACAGTTTACTCAAACTCATGTCCATTGAGTTGGTGATGCCATCCAAACACCTTATCCTCTGTTGTCCCCTTCTCTCCCTGCCTTCAATCTTTCCCAGCATCAGGGTCTTTTCCAATGAGTCAGTTCTTCGCATCAGGTGGCCACAGTATTAGAGTTTCAGCTGCAACATCAGTCCTTCCAATGAATATTCAGGACTGATTTCCTTGAGGATGGACTGGTTGGATCTCCTTTCAGTCCAAGGGACTTTCAAGAGTCTTTGCCTGCACTACATTTCAAAAGCATCAATTCTTCTGTGCTCAGCTTTCTTTATAGTCCAAGTCTCACATCCATACATGACTACTGAGAAAACCATAGCCTTGACTAGACGGACCTTCGTTGGCGAAATAATATTTCCGTTTTTCAACGTGCTGTCTAGGTTGGTCATAACTTTTCTTCCAAGGAGTAAGCGTCTTTTGATTTCATGGTTGCAGTCACCATCCGCAGTGATTTTGGAGCCAAAAAAAAAAAAAGTCTGTCACTGTATCCACCATTTCCCCATCTATTTGCCATGAAGTGATGGGACCAGGTGCCATGATCTTAGTTTTCTGAATGCTGAACTTTAAAAGCCAACTTTTTCACTCTCCTCTTTCACTTTCATCAAGAGGCTCTTTAGTGGCTCAAACAATAAGGAATCCACCTGCAACTCACAAAATCCAAGTTCAGCCCCAAGGTCGGGAAGATCCCTTGACAAGGGAATGCCTGCCCACTCTAATATTCTTGCCTGGAGAATTCCATGGACAGAGGAGCCTGGTGGGTTGCAAAGAGTCCATGTGGTTGCAAAGAGTTGGACACAACCGAGTGACTAAAGCTTTCCAATGTGCTATCTTTCTACCTCAGGGACACCAGTTAAAAATGTGGTGGAGAACTTAGGACTTGAAAACCAAAGTTTAAATTTCCTATAGTAGCAAGTTGTGTGCCCTTCCCTGATCAGTGAATGAATGTTAAGGGAAATGAGCTGAATTTTAAAAATGAATGATGTCGGTCATTATCAGATCGTCTAACCTCTCGGGGAGGTCTCTTGATGACTAGGTGCTCTGTTGCTGATTAATACCCAAGATGATCTTAACCATGAAGGAAAAAGAAAGAATGAGAGCCATGCGATCTCATTACTTTTCCCCAAACATCAGGACCTTTTACAGCCCATTTTCTGGTCAAGGAGATTTGAAACATGACCTAATGTGCAGTTGTGCTTACTGAAAACTAGGAGAGACAAGATCCATCTGTCTTGGCGCAGAGAGAACTCTACCCTCTCTGGAGTCATTCAACTTGATTCTTGGCTGTAAGACTTCAAACAAGAAGACAGAGTCTATTGTTTTTACTTCGAAGATAAGTTTTATAGTTTAAATCCATAGCTGTGATTTCATGGGAATTTATGAAGCCAAATAAATGCTTATAACTAAATAGTGGAACTCTAGGTGGTCGCTGCTGTGAATGACACTCAGAACATGTTCTTTGTACGGTGCACTGGGCTGAAAGCCAGCACTAAGATCAGAGCCTGAATCCTAGACCCCACTCTCAGGGGCCAACAGATGGCACAGGGACACCACCTATCTGCTTGCATCTATCACCTGCTTCCCTGGAATATACCCTTCATATCTAGAGGCGTCACCAGTCTGCAAGCGAAAAGATTCTAAAGACAACTCCTTAATGAGACTGGGTGACTGTTTCGTTGAATTACTGGAAGGGTAAGAATCAAGGGAAGGTAACGTGGATTAAATACAGATTGAAGTAACTAATTTACACTCACAGTAATACATGACAAAAATATCAATTAGACTTTGTGATAGCCTCTCAGAGAAAAGAATCATTTGGCGTGTTATGTGTTGTGCAATGATTTTATCTAACTTGAAAGTCAAATATATACGTGCCTATTTATATATCATCTACAGGTATTTGTGTGTGTATTACCTGGGTCAGGAAGATCCCCTGGGCATGGCTACCCTCTCCAGTATTCTTGCCTGGACAACTCCATGAACAGAGGAGGTTGGCAGGCTATGGTCCACGGGGTCCTGAAGAGTTGGACACGACTGAGCAACTAAAACACACACACACATACACACACATGAATAATTAGATTGAGATGTATGGCTACATATAATATAATACACATAGACATATGTACTAGAATCTTATGTCTAGTATTCACAAAGCAATACTAGAAATGATAAAATGAATCCAAGTGATGCCACTGATTTATGTAATAAAAAGAGAAAAAGTGAAAGTGAAGTCACTCAGTCATGTCCGACTCTTTGTGACCCCATGGACTGTAGCCTACCAGGCTCCTCCGTCCATGGGATTTTCCAGGCGAGAGAACTGGAGTGGGTTGCCATTTCCTTCTCCAGGGGATCTTCCTGACCCAGGGGTCGAACCCTGGTCTCCCTCATTGTAGGCAGACACTTTACCGTCTGAGCCACCAGGGCAGTCTAAAAAGAGAAAAAGAACCTTTTAAATGAATATGTGGGGGAACATTCAGTCAGTCTTGCAAATAATCACATTAATGCAAATTAAAACAACGAGGTTACATTTCATTGCTACTGCACAAATGATTTCTTTTAAAATCACAATTGCCAGTGATGGTGAAGATAGTAAAGTTTTAAGCTCAAACAATTTGGGATTGCAATGTGAGTCTATCATTTTCAAAAGCAATATATCAGTGCATATCTACAGAAATACAGATATTTCAGTAATCCCATTCTTAGAAATTATTCTGGAGAAAGCATTTACTTAAGCTTTTTTCCTTTATTCCTTTCAATTGGGATTTTGACTGCAATATTATCTCTAATACCCCCAAATTAGAAATAATTAAAATGTCTAGCATTATGTTGTACCCACTCATTGGAATGTTACACAGATATTTTAAGATCTTNTCAGTAATCCCATTCTTAGAAATTATTCTGGAGAAAGCATTTACTTAAGCTTTTTTCCTTTATTCCTTTCAATTGGGATTTTGACTGCAATATTATCTCTAATACCCCCAAATTAGAAATAATTAAAATGTCTAGCATTATGTTGTACCCACTCATTGGAATGTTACACAGATATTTTAAGATCTTTTCAAAATTTGCAATATTATGTAAAGCTTATGTGACATAAAATTAAAAAGGCAAAGTATAAAACTCTATGTTCATACTGATTAAAATCCTGTGAAGATGTATTTGCCTACATTTTTGTATAAACATAATGTCTTTTATTAAACTGTTGGCATCAGGAATGATTTTTAATTTTCTGTTTAATTTTAATATTGTTATTTTCTCAATTAAAATGGGAGAAATAGAGCCAGATTCTATTAGCAGGAAATAAAATTATTTTCTCACTGTAGAGAGTATGTATGTAAATGTTAAAGAGCATAGGTTTAGAAGTCAGTAGGACAGTTGAATTTGTGACTGTCCCTTCCCTCAGAAACTGTGAGAACATGGAAAAATAATCGACATTCTATGAGTGTCAGGTTACTTTTATGTAAGTTGGAGATAATTATTTCTTATAACCATGGAGATTAAAAAAACCCTAAGATCATGGCATGCTGCCCCATCACTTCATGGCGAAGAGAAGGGGGAAAAATGGAAGCGGTGACAGACTTTATTTTCTTGGACTCCAAAATCACCACGGATGGTGACTGCAGCCTTAAAATTAAAAGACATTGTTCCTTGGAAGAAAAGCTATGGCAAACCTAGACAGTGTATTAAAAAGCAGAGACATCACTTTGCACAAAGTTCCATCTAGTAAAAGTTATGGTTTTTCCAGGAGTCATGTACAGATGTGAGAGTTGGACCATAAAGAAGGCTCTGCTGCTGCTGGTGGTAAGTCGCTTCAGTCATGTCTGACTCTGTGCGACCCCATAGACGGCAGCCCACCAGGCTCCCCTGTTCCTGGGATTCTCCAGGCAAGAACACTGGAGTGGGTTGCCGTTTCCTTCTCCAATGCATGAAAGTGAAAAGTCAAAGTGAAGTCGCTCAGTCATGTCCAACTCTTTGCAACCCCAATGGATTGCAGCCTTCCAGGCTCCTCCATCCATGGGATTTTCCTGGCAAGAGTACTGGAGTGGGGGGCCATTGCCTTCTCCGTAAAGAAGGCTCAGTGTCAAAGAATTGATATTTTCAAATTGTGGTGCTCGAGAAGGTTGTTGAGAGACCCCTGGACTGCAGAGAAAGGAAATCAACCCTGAAAATCCATTGGAAGGACTTAGGTGCTAAACCTGAAGCTACAATACTTTGGCCACCTGATGCCAAGAGCTGACTCACTGGAAAAGACCCCGATGCTGTGAACGATTGAAAGTAAAAGGAGAAGAGGGCAGCAGAAGATGAGATGGTCAGATAGCATCATGGACTCAATGGACATGAATTTGAGCAAACTGCAGGAGACAGTGAAAGACAGAGGAGCCTGGCATGCTGCAGTCCATGGTGTCACAAAGAATCAAGACATGCTTAGCAACTGAACAACAATAACAATAGCCATGGAAATTCAGTGAAATGAAGTGTCTATCTCTTAGCAAAGTTTCTAGCCTATCATAAATGTTCAAGAAATAATAGTTTTGGTTTCTTTCATTTTTCATGTTTTGGCAGCAACCAATTTTAGCTCCAAAAATACCATCCAGAAAGTCTTCTTAATGCCAAAATATCCAAAAAGAAAGTAAAAAACAAAGGAAAGCCTGTCAGAATTATATCTGACAAAGTTATTTCCTTTTGGACCCCCGCAAAACAATATATTTTTGTGAATGAAATTTTTTTTCCCACTTTCTTTCAGGTGCTTTGAATTTTGGGATATCAAAGTCTGTTGCAACAGAAATGCTTTTACAAAATTAAGTCCATATATACATTTGAAGAAAGACGCTGAAAATTACATTAACTACACTGATTTTTCTGTGGAAGTAAAATGTCTATATAGCTGAAGTAATTATAAGCAATCCTTCTTCTATTCCCCAACTCATAGCTTATATACCTGTGTCTACATCTGTACTTATTTTCCTGAAAGAGTTAACCTTCTCCTCCCAATCCCACCCAGTTCCACCAAATGAATGAGCAGTTTACTATTTTTTTTTTTTTTATTCCCAGTGGGGTCTGACCTATTTCATGTGGTCACGATGGACATAGGTTCCAAAGGAATCCCACTGGTCTATGTATTACAGAGAGGAGTTTCTAATACAAAAGTGCATAGAGAGTGCTTTTAGATTTTCAGATATCCAATTTTAACTTGAAAACTGTGCACATTTGCTCTGAGGGAACATAACAATGGCTTCCCAACATTGTTCCTTTTTTTGATATAGCCACACTTGAAAGGAATAGAGTTTCTTTAGCAACAAAAGCATCCCAAGGACGCAAGGTCCTTAGTGTTCACATCTCAGAAAGACTCCATGTGAGAAGAGCCTCTGCTGTTTCTTTTGAACTTCCATTGTTGCCTCTCAGCCCACCTAGATCAGTGTTGGGTGGAGGACGATGTTTCTAACTTGAGACGTGGGGTGAGACAGGAGAAAAACCAGAGATTTATCATCTTCCCTTCGTGATGTACCCTGACAGCAAAGCGACCCAGGCAGTTAAGAAGCATATTNGTTCACATCTCAGAAAGACTCCATGTGAGAAGAGCCTCTGCTGTTTCTTTTGAACTTCCATTGTTGCCTCTCAGCCCACCTAGATCAGTGTTGGGTGGAGGACGATGTTTCTAACTTGAGACGTGGGGTGAGACAGGAGAAAAACCAGAGATTTATCATCTTCCCTTCGTGATGTACCCTGACAGCAAAGCGACCCAGGCAGTTAAGAAGCATATTGTACATGGTCACAATTTAATGAGGTCTTGAAGACATTAGTCTCCAGTGAGCATTTCATTGGGAAATTTCTTTCTTAAATTGTTTTTATAGGTAAATCTTTCCTCAAATCCCAGTGGGAGCTTGCTATATCTTTCAGAAGTGAATGTGAACTCACAATCAGAATTTCCTCTAGTCAAGTATGAAGGCTGTTAAACAGAAAATTTTTTTCCATAAAGAAAGTCTCGTCTTTTCTTTCATGAGAACAGGTCAAAATATCTACCCTCTGAATTCATTTTGTAAAAAATACGTGCAATCCTGTATGAACACATTACTACCCCCATTTCAAAAGAGGGAGAGTCATTGAGTGGTTATCTTATCCATCTTTCATTCATTCATTCATGCAGCGTATATTTACTGAGTGTCTCCTACGAGCCAGGTACTAGTCCAGTGAATGGAATACATTAGAAAAAACAATGATAACAAGCAAAAGCAAGCCCTGCCTTTGTGAAGCATCCAGTCCAGAAGGAGACAGAAAATTTTAAAAATAAACAATAACATATAATAAATAAAAACACATATATAGTACATTAGAAGTACAGGTATTTGGCAGAAGAATATTCAGCCAGAGGGGACAAACCAGTGCCAAGGCCTTAAGACAAAAGCATGACTGATCTGAGAACAGCAAAACAGCTGGCATGTCTCAAGCAGAGTGAAGGAGAACGAAGGCAGCAGGACAGGAGGTCAGACTACCCAGGAGTGTCTTGAGGTTAGATGCTGTGCTGGGCTTAGTCATGTCTGAGTCTTTGTGACCCCATGGACTGTAGCCCACCAGGCTCCTCTGTCCATGGGGATTCTCCAGGCAAGAATACTGGAGTGGGTGGCCATATCCTCCTCTAGGGGATCATCCCAACCCAGGGATCGAACCTAGGATCCACATTGCAGGCAGATTCTTTACCAGCTGAGCCACCACGGAAACCCAAGGGAAAACACCGGGGAAGCCATGCGGTTACTGTTAGGATTCTGGTTTTCACTCTGAGAAAATGAGGATTCAATAAAGAGCTTGGGGTAGACAGCAGAGCTGTCTGAATTATATGCTAAAGAATCACTCTGGGTGTAGGGATGAAATAGTATCAAGTGCTGTGTCTTCTTGGAAGGCTCACATGATACTGCAAAGAAGCTGTCTCACCCGTGTTCTTCCAACATTCCTGTATTCATTCGACCACATCTACTGAACATCAACACTCTTGCTGTGGTGCTGAAGAAGACTCTTGAGAATCCCTTGGAGAGCAAGGAAAACTAAGATTTTCAAAAATGTTATTGTCCATATACTAATGAAAATAACAAGAGCTCATACTTATTGAGAGCCTCCTCTATAACCAAGTCTACCTGTTTCCCAAACACTGCCTCATAACACTTTTCCTCTATGGAAAAATAAAAGATCAAGGAGGGACTTCCCTTCTCATAACTAGCTCAGTGTTTACGCCACTCAAAAGTAACTTGGGCATATTTTTCAAAAATAAAGAGCCTTACGTCCCTTCTGTCAACCTTTACTTTAAATGATAGTAATAATAGAATCCATGTTCTGAATGTTTATTGTTAGGATCTTTGTACTCAATTTGTGTTATCTGTACACCAAAGCATATAATGTTTTGAATATAAAAATATGTAAATAATGATTTTAAAAAGACAGGCTGAGAGGTGTTAGTTTGCCCAAGGTCACGGGGCTAAGAGTGTTGAAGGCAGCGTTACGCCTGAGCCTGCACGTGCATCCATAGTGCTGCTGCTGCTGCTGAGTCGCTTCAGTCGTGTCCGACTCTGTACGACCCCATAGACGGCAGCCCA